>JANHGB010047053.1:13039-36182 GCA_026283785.1 Coracopsis vasa
AGTGGAAGGTGTCCCTGCCCGTGGCAGGGGTTGGAACTGGATGAGCTTTAAGGTCCCTTCCAACCCAAACCAGGCTGGGATGCTGTGATTCTGTGGTGGCCTCCCAGGCTCTGCCCTTCACCAGGGGATGCTGCAGGATGGCCATGAGTGTTGAAGGCGCTGGAAGGTCCCCTGCCCCACAGGCTGAATTCGGGATGAGTACTGAGCTCCTGCATGAGCAAAGGTCCCCAGACATGCCAGATCCTGGATCCAACAGCAAGTGGGCTGTGGGGTGGGGAGAGCAGCTCTGCCTGCGGGAGAATAGATGGGGCTCCTGGGATGGAGCTGGGCAAGTGAAGAATCACCATTAAAGCAAGTGCCCATGGAAATCCTGGCTTCTGGACACACTTGTTTCATGCAGTGCACCAAAAGGAGGTGAGGCAGCAGAAGGGGAAGCCTAATTGGGTGTTTTGGTAACCCTTCTCTGAAGGATACACAGCACCTCATCTGACCGCTGAGGGATAACAGCTCATCCACGCCAGGATGCTCCGCAGGAGGCCTGGGCAAGGCCCTGGACCATGGACATGGCACCAGCACTGGTCCAGGACATCCACCTCCTGCTTCTCCCTGGGCAAAGGGGAGCTGGTCCAGCGATGGGTAAAGGACAGACACAGCAGCTCCTGGGCTGGAGAGGGGCCAGTGTAGCCATCCCATGGCCTCTGCTGCTGCTGCTTCACTGGTAGTGCCCATATTCATCACTGGGAATGGCCCCTTTAGACAATCTCCGGCTTTGTGCTTGACTTGTATTGGGTGATGGCCACGCTGAGGTGTCCCTGCACCCTCTCCTGGTTGCCACATGCCCCTGCCTCAACTCAGGATCCTGGCTGAGGCTCAGGGCCATGTGGCTGATGGCAGCAAACCCTTCTCTGCAGGACTCAAACCCCGGTGTTCTTGGCTTTACCAGCCTGGCCATGCATTATCCAGGAGGAGAAGGGCCCGGGGAGTGCAAGTGGGGACAGTGCAGGGGGCAAGACTCTGCCTGGCTGCTGTGTGGACCTGGTGGGAGGCAGGAAGGTGGTAGTGAGGAGGTTCTGGTGCTCTCCAGAGCTGCCTGTGATGCTGCCCATGCTGCTCCATCAGGGTTTTAATCAACATAAAGAAACCCACAGCCGAGCCATTCCCGCTGCCCCGCTCTCCCGGGACACCGGATCTGTTTCCTGGGATTACATGGAGCACCTTAAAGAAAATATTTACAGAATTTATATTCACATCCCGCTCGGCCTCTTCTCAGGGGGCTCCCCCGTGCCCACCCTCCCTCCCGCTCCCGCTCCCGCTCCCCATCCTGCCACAATACCCGCCTTTGTGCGAGGAACAATGTTTACTCTCCATCGAGGATGGGGGGATTGGACATGAAAAGAGCTGCCTCCCCCTCGCCCCGGCCGCGGGTGGCGGGAGAAGGAGGAATTCCTGCAGGAATGTCGATGGCGAAGCTGGCCCGAAGGCGAGGGGATAAATATTCATGATGGAGGAGAGAGGGAGGAAAGAGCAAGAGAACGCTGGGGACCGGTGTAGCCCTGGGTCCATCGCGTCTCCCTGCTGGGTTTACAGGTCCGTGATGCGGAGCGGGTGCCGTCCCTTGGCCTCAGGCAGAAGGAGATGAAAGGCAGGTCTGTGCCGGCGGGCAGTCCCGGCGGTGGGGAGCAGTGGGGCTGCGGGAGCCAGCATGTGGCTGCAATTACAGGGACCTTTGTGGGGATGGGGCGCTGGAGCCTTGGAAAAGCTGCGCTTCCCTCCCCGCCCTTCCCCGGCGCTGGCTGCGTTTCCCCACCAGAAGCCAAGATTCCTCCTGCTGCTCCTTGCTGGGAACCCATCCAGTTGGATAGGGGAGCGCTGGGGGGAGGCCTGCCCCGCAGCCGGGGGGACCCCAGCCCAGGCACCGCGGGAGCCGGGGCGAGCCTTCAACAGCGAGGTGGTGCAAAGGGCAGCCTTTCCAGCAGTGACAAGGAAAACGCACCAGGAAAGCTGGATAAACCTTTATTATGGGATGGCGTCCCCATCTCCAGTGCCCTCTGCCGTCCAGCACCAGCAGCCCTCGCTAGTGGCAGCCGGAGTCAGGCACCGCGGCTCATTCCCACCCCTGCACTGGCCTCCCGCCAGCTTTCCTAAGCCTTTCCCCATGTGCAAGGGGCTGGTCACGGAGCCTGCTGCGGACCAAGGGTGTTTGGGGGTCCCCAGGTGACTGCGGGAAGGGCTGGAGGGCAGCGAGCATCTGTGGGGTTGGCATGGGCACAGCGATGGGCTTTGGAGCCATCTCCAGAGGTGAACGCAGGGTTTGGTGCAAGCCTCTTTCTGTTTGGTGAAAACCCCAGTGTCTAAATATAGCAAATACTTGGGCATTTTACTCTAGGAAGGGAAAACAGCTCCAGTGCCAAAGGAGATCGTCTTCTGCTTGCATAGAGTGAGGGCTGCTCCCGTCGAGAAGGATCTGTGCTGACAGGGGCTGGCTCATCCCAGAGGCATTCACTGGGATAACTCCCCCACTGGAGGTTTAGGCACAGGGATGGGTACTGTGCTCCATCTGAGTTGCAGGCAGGAGCCCCGGCAGCTCTCTGGACACCATTCATTTCATCAGTCTTCTCCCTGATTTCCCAACCTGATAGGTGTTATGGGAGCCCTCAGTCCCTGTTCCCCCCCATATTTTATTCACCTCATTTCCAGATGCTAGAGGAGGAGCAGGCAGTGCACTCTATTGTCACCCAGCTGGATGTAGCCCTGCTGTCCCTCACCCATCCTTGGGCTGCTGGGTGCTGCCATGGGCATCGGCGCCACAGCCTGTGCACCCCTGCCTGCCTGCAGCTCTGTGTGAAGGGGTGGCAGGTCCCTCTTGGCCACGTCATTCCCTGTCACCACCAAGGGCTGTGGGTGGTCTGGGCACCCCACCTTTGCCCCGGCCTTTGCTCCCTAAATCAAGGGAAACAAATGAGCAGCAGCCGCATTGCTCTGTGCTCCCGGGGCTCTCCTTGCTGCTCTTCTCCATGCTCTCCTTCAAAGCAGGATGCTGGCCTAGAAGCTCAGAGCATCTCCATGAGCCTCACCTGGGCTGCATCCCTTGGTCCAGCACATGTGGTGCTTGTGGTGCCGGGCAATAGGTGACTGCCGAGAGAGCCGAAATGCACCCTGGGCTCTGGCTGGGACTGTGATATTCACAGGCTGTGCAGGGCTCCAGCCGGGAGGAACACAGACAGGGAGGCTTTGCTTCCCCCTATGAATGGGTTTGTAATTCCCCAGTGGGGTGGAGCTGCAGCTCCTGTCGGACCAGCAGCACATCAGGGCTGTGGTGATACCTGCCCCGGAGACACTGCGGGGAGATGTGGGAGTGAGCAGCATCCTCCTGGGGTGGGAGGTTGAGATCCCCACTGCCCCAGGAGCAGCCCTCGGCCCACAGGCATTGCCCAGTGCCAGCTCCCGCATCCCCCGGGATGGATCCCTGCTGGGCAGGAGGGCTGCGATGCTCTGCCGCAACAGAGTCACCTCTGGGAGCTGCAGGGCTCAGGTCTGGCACTGGTGAGCTTTGCACAGGCAGGAGGTGGCCCAGGCTGTTTGCAGAGCAGGGCTCCTCTCACCGGGTCCCCTGGAGGCTCTAACAGAGCGGGAGTGAGTTAAAGGGTGGGAAGAGGCTCTGGGTTTCTCTGGGAACACCAGGATGATCCTTCTTTTTTTCTTTTCTTGTGGTATTGTTTGATGGTTGGAGAAAAATGTCTGGAACAGAACTGCAGAAAGCGCTGCTCTTTCTGGCTATCCCTGCAGAGCATGGCTCAGTCCTCACCAGATGGACCAGCTTAGAGAGCCTCCATCCCCAGCGAGGCTCCTGGCAGCCCAATCCTGCCCTCTTTCCATTGACCATCCTGAACTTTGCTCCCACTGCCCAGGTGTGCAGCAGGATCAATCCTGCTCCCAGAGCTGGGAAATGGAGGCTGCTGTGCTCCGCGGGCCCCGCTCCAGGGACACTGAGCCCTTGTTTGCTTTGGGAAGTGAAAACCTTGTCCGGTGTGGATGGAGGCAGGTGGGGAATGCTGCTACAGGCGGTCTGGGCTGAGCGCTGGGGCTGAGCTGAGGCTGAGGGTACAGTGTGGCTGTGGCAGAGCTGTGCTGCACAGCAGCATGTCCCTGCTCTGCTGTGCAAGTGCAAAACCTCCTTGAGGTCCGCTTTCTCCTCACCATGGACGTGCAAGGGGGTTTGGGTCAGTTGTCCTTCCCCAGGGACAGTACTGCTCCGTATGTATCCATGATGCATTGGGGACTGGGAGGGAGGGCAGGAACAGGGACAAGAGGAGCAGGACACGAGAGGAAGGATCCCATGGCAGGATCTGCAGGATCAGTGTCCAGCAGGAGGGAGGAGGTGGAAGACACTCAAGTCTTCGGGCTGTACATCCTGATGGAGACGTCGGACCTGGATGAGCCCCTCTGGACCGGCAGCTCCTGCCAGTGTTGAGTTATTCCCTGTACGCACACAGCTCCTCACTGTCCCCACTGCCAAAGAGCTGCCCCAAAGTGACCTGTCCTTTGCTGCAGGAAGCTGATCCGCATTGGCATCACCAGCTCTTGCGCCATGTCTCATGCAGCAGAGCATGCAGCAGCTCCTCAAGTGCAGGAGCAACCATGTGCTCAGCCTCGTATGCAGGGAAAAACATGTGTATGTTCCATATGCACAAGGAAGAGGCCTTGAAAACCTGGAGGATGCAATGATCAATAAATTACAGCTTGGATAATATTTTCCACCATCACCAAATAAATCAGATCTTATTTTTCCCCAATGTCCAGGGATTTAATGGCAGCAACAGTGCCCTTGGTGGTCATAAAACTCCATCCTCTCGCTAAAGGGCCTCCCAAACAATTTGTCATTTGGCCTTTGCTTGTTTGCTTTAAAATTAGCCTGTCCAGACATCTAATAGCCCAGGAGCTAAGAAATCCATCAACCCAGCCCAGCTTCCAACTATCTCTGTGTGCACTCTGCAGCTGCATCGCAGTGATGGGTGTAAGGAGTGATGGGGAGGGAGCAAGCTGTGGAGTCAAGGATCATGGGGGATATTTTCCACCTGAGCTTTAAGATCACCTTTCCTATTTCCACTTCTTTCTTTCTTCCCGTCTTTCCTTCCCCCTCGACTGTCACATCACCTCTCCAGCTGCCATCAGCAATACTCCCAGCCGCAGTGAGCGAGGCAGGAGCTGACCCTTGCTCATAGGTGTAAACAGTGCCTTGTTAAAAGGGGATAATTGCCGGGGTCTGGTTAACCCTGGTGTAAAATCAAAGTGAACAGAGCCCCACTGAGGCTCCCAGCCATGCGGACCATGACGCCCGCGCTCTGGGGTAAACAGCCCCAGCTTCACTGCTTGTCAGCTCAGTGTGTTCAGTGGGGAGTTGACTTCTCCCTGGGACAGAAGCACTCTTTTGGGCTGATTTGTACCCCCCAGGTGCAGCTGAGGGTGGGTCCTTTCCCACCGGAGAGCCTTGCCAGGAGTTTTCTGGCTGCCCCGTTGGGAACAAGCAGGGTTGAGCCGTGTCACTGCATGGACCACCCTGCAATGGTCCCCGAGCTCATAGCAGAGGCAAACCCAAGGCTGCCCACAGGAGCTGGGAGGCTGCATCTCGGCTCTGTTATCCCTGTTTCTTGAAGGAGCGTGTGTGTCACAAGATGGCTCCTATTCAATCAGAGCCAAGGAGCTGCTGTTGCATTCCCAGCATCGTCTGTCTGTGACCCACATCCCCTTAGTGCCCCACTGCCATGGCTCAGCAGCAGGGTTAGCAATGAGGATGCTCAGAAGGCTTTTCTCAAGTGCAGAGGTGGGAATGGAGGCCGGTGCTTCCTGCCTGCATCCTTCCCAGCAGCCAGCCACAGGCATGCTCAGAGCCTGGGAAACAGGGACAGCAGCACCCAGGGAATGTCCTGAGCAAACTGAACAAAAGCCAGTCCTGCCTCTGCAAACCCATCCCCAGGCCAGCACACAGGAGCCCTTCAGGCTTCTCCAGCCCTGCTGAGGGTGAGGCCAACTCCCTCATGGTGTTTTTCCCCATGGACCAGTGGGCTCCCATAGTTCCACCTGAAATCCGAGGATCCCGCTTCTGCCTTTGCTCACCCATGAGCTCTGCCCATGGCCTCAGAGTGGGATAACTGTGAGTGAGTCTGGGCTGTGAGCGAAGCCCAGGCTCAGGGCTGGCTGCAGACAGCACAGGAGAGAGGAGCTCTGCCGGCACCGAGCTGAAGGCATTTTCATTGCTTCCAGGATTATTACCCAGCATGTTTATTCCTTCAGCAAGGAAGACTTCATAACTCAGGGACTCCTGACAATGTATATATATTGAAATCTTATGAGAGTAATGACCATACCCAATGATATTTTGTTCTCCTCTTGCCAACATAAACAACTCGCTGGACTTACCGAATTGCAGCGGGTCATCCTGAATGGTTAGGCTCGCATGTTCCATTTATTACCTTGAAAATCCTTTCTCATTGTACTTTATCTACCCATCTATCTATCTAAATGTAATATGTTTAAATGAAAACCAGATACAGCTCCGGAGGAATTTGAAATATGAGGCTGAGAGTACAAGAAGCAGCAGAAAGGTCCTCTGCTAGCAGGGAAAGCCCATCCGGGGCTGAGGAGATAAGGGAAGGTCAGGTGAGAGCTGCTGCATGGGGCTGGGCCCAGTCACATATCTGTGGACAGGCTCGTGCTTAAGGGTATCCAGTCAGTAACCGGTGAGGCTGCTGATACTGATGCAGGATGTGGGGAGGAGTGGGGTGAGATCCCAGTGGCTGGGTCTGCTTTAGCATCCTCTTCAGCGCTCAGGTCTCTCTTCAGATGGCTTCAGATATGAGGAGCATGAGGCCAGGGAGCATCCCCATCCTTTCAGGGCACAGAAAGTCTCCCACAGCATCAGCAGCCAAGAAACTTCCAGTGCCCAGGGAACTGAACCTGTAAGGGGGTGAGGCAGGACTGGCAGCTGACCCTCATGTGAGGATGAGGAGGGAGCCTGGTGTGAACCAGAGCATTGCCAGTAGAAAATGCAAACTCCTTCCTTGGAGCCATGTCTGAGAAGGAAACACTGGACACGATCCATACAATCATAGAATAGCTTGGGTTGGAAGGGAGCTTCAAAGGTCATTTAGTCCCAAACCCCTGCAGTGAGCAGGGATAATTTGCATGTATTTTAATTAGGATTAAGTATCATCTCAAGGTATCTTTAAATTGCACTTGTGCTGTGCTGGTCAGCATGGACAAGAGCAGCTACCAGCAGTGACTTGTGGTGGCTGGAAATCACGACTGCGCTCTGTGAAACAAGAGACCACATTTAACCAGGGCATCCCTGGCACCGATGGATTCATGGTGGGGTTTGGACAATGAGACACTGGTTCCCGAATTTCCCTGGTGATGTCCCTGTGCAGCATGATCAAGGCGGAGCAGTGCCCCCAGGATCTGAGCTGTGCACAGTCCCTCTCCCCCTCTCCTGTAAGGCCATACATCAAACTGGGTGAGCATCTCCACAGTGGTTCCCAGCCCCAGCCTGCTGTGGCTGTGCCCCGGGCCATGGTGCATCACGTCTTGTCCATGCAGGAAAGGCAGTGACAAGGTCCTTCAGTGCAAAAAGCGCTGTTTTCAGCTTTGCTTCCATTATTGTTCCTTTCTAAAGAGCAGCCCGCAGCAAAATGAGGAGGAGTTGTACTCTGCATGGATCTCACAGACCCAAGCAAGGTATGTACCCAGTCATAGCTGTGACTGGGAAACCCTCTCTGGATACTCCATACCTTGCTGATGCCTGCAGGGCTCATGGCTGCTGGCCTTTAATGGCAGGTCCATTGCTGGTTTGGTTTGTTCTCTCAGTAGGGACAAGGAGAAGTCTGAAGGTGGAGCAGACAAACACACCTTGTATCAGCGCTCATGCCTTCACCATCTTCCTCCTTGGGGATTGCCATAGAAACCCACAGAATGGGGAGCAGGCAGGAAAACCAGAACCATGGAATCACAGAATGGTTCGGGTTGGAAAGGACCTTATACTATGTAGTCCAGCCCCCTGCCTTGGGCAGGGACGCCTCACACTACACTGTGTCGCTATCCAACCTGGTGCTCTGCTTAACAGGAACACTGCTTTGAGGCCACTGGAAGGTGTGAGCTGTGGTGCCCATGCCATGGGGTGGGTGTCCTCCAGTGGGACATCACCCAAAGTCATCCGAAGCCATCGAGAACCAGCACTGGCCGTAAGGATCCCGATGGGAAAGAGCTGGAGGCAGCAGGAGCACCCAGGGAGGATACTCGGGTCAGTGGGGCGGTGTGTGGGAAGCTGGAGCAGCCCTGCCGGCTCTCCCCATGGTTCTGGCCGGCGCTGTTGAGTGCTTCACTTGCATGAGCAGCGAGAGTAAAACCAAAATGACATTCATTAAATGTTTGCAGGAGTGTTCAGGCATGTAATCCTGCTGGAATGAGGCAGCCACAACAAGTTACTGTAGTTATTGATAGTCACGTCAGTTAGCCTTTTCCAAGGATTAATCACCATCCTGCTCATGCCATACAGGATGTTTTTATCTCCGTTCTCTCCCACTGCTGCAGCGTGCAGAGCTGGCTGGGCTGACCAGAGTGGCTCCTGAGCCCGGAGGGGGAAGGCAGGCTCCTCAGGCTCACATCCTGGATGGTTAAGTTTGGAAGAGCATTTAGAGGAGTTGCTGGGGCAGAGCTGCAGCGTTTGCAGGTGTCACCATGGAGGGTCCGGGTTCACAGGTCCCCATCACCGAGGTCTGGTGTGCAAAGCGATGGCAGTTTCCCCAAGGCAGTTTGCAGCCTGCAGGAAGGATGCTGCCCGGGAGAGGACTTGCTTTGGCACCTATGGCTGTTATAGGTGCATCTAATGCATCATCCAGAGAGGATGGTGCAGAGCCAAGGCAGAGTTCCTCATACTCTTCATACAGCAAAGGAGGCTGTACCATTAACTAGAACACTGAAACTGGTAACTCTTTTGCCTTGTTCTGAATGGAAGGGGGAGGTGGAGGGAGGTGTGATGGGACCATTGCTGAGCTCAGCATGGGAAGAGCACAGCATGAGGGTGGCACAAGCAGCAAACACCAGCACTTTACCAGAACTGAAGCACCATTGAGTCTGAGCAGCCTCAGAGGCTGAGGCCACTGTGTGCAGGGGGCTGTGGCCTGGCCACCAGCCCGCAGTGGCAGACGGCACCTGAGCTCTGTGCTACCCCTGAGGACACAAGCGCCATCCCAATCCCACCCAGCACAGACACTGGAAGCAAAGCAGAGGGCAGTGTCCATGGGCTCACACACAGGAGGGAGATCCCGGCATGCTTGGCTTGGATCTTCACCTCTTACTGACCCGCTTCCTACTGCAGCCAGGTGAGGATCTGCGCCCCTTTGCAGTGCCAGCATAACCCAGCCTGCGGCTGGAGCTGGATTTGGCCTCTTGCCCCAGGGCATTTGCTTTGGCACTTCTCAGCTTGACCCTTCTGCTACACAGGATGTCCTCAGGGCCAATTTTGCTGGTGCTGGTGGTAGCTGGTGGAAAGGGCTGCAGAAGCCACACAGAAGAATCCGATGCACTGCTGAGGGGTATCACTGTCACACTGATGCTGCTTTGCTTGGAAGGGAGGGAGAAGTTCCAGCTCCCAGCAGGGGCTGGCCAACTTCCCAGCTCAGCACTTGGCAACAGGGCTCTCCATGCTTGGGAACATCCCTGGGTTTGGGCAGCCCCATCCTCAGCCTATGCTCAGGGTCAGGAGCAGCCGGGGGTGTCCCTGGGGAGGCTTTCCCAGGCTTCTTACCCTCACAAGACCTGGCATTGCCTTCAGCCATCATGCTTCCAGGAGAGCCAGAACCCCTGATTCCCAATCACCCAGCATCCCTTCTCTTGGGAGCAAAGATTTGCCCCCAGCCTCTTCTCCTCCATGCATACCACTTCCTCAGTGCCTGCAGGGGCACGAGGGTGCTTCTTGCTCTCCTGGTGCTCAGTTCCTTGACTGCCTGGAGCAGCAGCAGACGGACCCAGAGCCCTCTCCAGTCCCTGCTCATGTCCCACCAGTGTCTGGGTGGCTTTGAGACGGGGCTGTCCTCATGGCAAGACGCAGTGCGGGAGATCCATCAGCCCCACCAGCACAACCACACACTCCTGGCAGCGGGGTCTCTGTGCTGAACCGGGCACGCCGTGGGGCTGGCAGCGCGCCATGGAGCAGAGGAATCAGCATTAATCAGTCCTAATCCCGAGGGAATGGCCCCGGTGTGCGGTGCCATGTCCCAGACAGGCTGGCGGGACCCCGGTGACTTCCCAGTGTTGCCCCCCAAGCAGTGCCCTCTGACATGAGCTCTGCCCCCCCAGCCTGCAGGGGCAGAGGGAGGAGGAGAACAGCGATGCTGGGTTTTCCCTCCCCGTGGGCAGCCCGGCTCCCGCCTGCTTTCCCACAGCGTTCCCAGGGGATGCTGAGCTAAACCGGGTTGGATTGCGTGTACGTGGGGATGCTTTCCTAGGGACCCCGCTGCGAGACCACCAGTGAGGAGGAGCCTCCGTCTGCCCCACACGGGCAACCCTTCCATGACCACATCCTGGTTCTGGAGGGGTGATGGGGGCACGGGAGGTACATTCAGTTTGCTCTGCTCCCCTCAAGGCACGCTCGGCTCCAGCGGGAAGGTCTCTGCTCGGTGCCTGCAGACATGAGGTGTTTCACAGCCTCTTGGCCCCGGGAGCTGCCAGGAGCAGAAGAGCTGCAGGGATCTGACTCCCTGCTCCAAGATCTCCCAGCTCTGCCTTGCGTGCTGCTTAGGGAGCAGTGGGAGAGCCAGGCCCCTCGCCTCCCAAGCCAAGGTCCACTTTGTCCACTCCAGCTTTTCTGTCCATCTCCCAAAACTGGTGCAATGGGGTAAATTAAGCTTTCTGTCAGCATCATTTCCTCTGGTTCAGCGAGGTGGGAAACTGCATTTTACAGCCCCTTGGCTTCTCATCCGAAAGGAAAAAAAAAGTAGAGAGAGGAAAAATGCCCTTTAAATAGAACTTTCCATGCTGGATGTACCTCTGGAAACACATGGAGGGGGAGCCATCAGCATGAGCAATGGGTGCAGGTGTAGAGAGCTGTGGGGGACAGGGAATAGAAGGGAACATGGCTCATGGACCAGCTCCTGGCATGATCATGAGCTCCTTCTCCATCCACTGGCTCGATTCACGCTGCCCATGCTCTGCCCTTGCTGGGTGAGACCGAATCCCAAGCTCTTGCCCTGCCTAGAGACACCCCATGGAGCCCAGGGGCTGTGCTGACTCCTCCATGACAAGAACATGTGTCCCCCTGGCACAGGTTCCTCCATCATCACCCCCAGAGTAATGGGAAACACTCTCCATGCTGCAGCAGAGCCACTTTCTCTGGGGAGCTGCAGATGCCTCCTCTCCTGCTCTGATTGTGCCCTGGTCCTGGTGCATCCCTGCCCAGTCCAGGTTAACCCCACCACCTACTGTGCTTGTTCCCCAGATTTGCTTAACTGGAGAGCTCCCAGGAGCGGCTGGTGGGAATGAGGCTGCCTGCAGCAGGGAAGGAGAAACAAGATGCTTGGCTCCTTTTCCCAGCTCCCTGGCCCCCGATAAAAGCCATGCTCACCAGAGGAGACCACCAACCGGGCCTTTAAAGTCCAGACACAACTGGGAATTCATGTTCAGCTGATGATGCTGTGGATGCAGAGTACCCTTCACCGCCAGAGCCATGAGCCGTGCAGAGCAAGAGGATCCATGTGTGACTGAGCACACCCTGGGCAAGGAGAGACCTGTCACCATAGTCCCAGCATCTGGGCAGCGTGGCTCTGGACTGCCCTGCTCAGCAGCTTCTGGCTATATGGAAGAAAATCGTGGTGGGGGAAGTGGTTTTCAGAGCCTTTTACAGTGTCAAGCTGCAGATATGGGCATGCTCTCTGCTAAAACGCAGCCATTTCCAGGTGGAGAGTACAATTGGATCTCCTCTGATAGAGGGCACAACCCGTTGGAGATGGGAATGAGGAAGGATCTATGTATGATGGGAAGGATGCTTAAGGATGCATTCTGCATTCTGCGCTGCAAAGCTCAGAGCTGGGCAGGTTTTACATTGCTCCAAATACAGGCTGATTTGCAGCAAATGCTGCTCCACAGGCCTCAGGTTGTCCAAGTCATTTGCTTTTATTTATACTCTTTTTTGCCACTTTTCCCCTTCTGTGTTATCACCAGGGATCATTATTTCATTTGTCTTGCTTAGCTGTAACTTGGCATGTGCCACCGATGCTGTTTCTCTGTTGGGATTGGACGAGCGTGACCCAGGCTGGCAGGAAGGCTGGGATAAGCCATTGGGATGCTCCATTGGCTTGGAAAGTTGGAGCAGACCTGAGATGAATGGACCTAGAGAAAGAGTTACACCATTTCTCCTCTTTTACCCCTAAAGGGCTAAATGTGCTGGAGATGCGCTGGCTCCAGCACTGCTGCTGACCCTACATTAAACATGTCTCAAGCGCAAAGGTGGGCATCATCCAAGCGCTCTGGTGCCCCTGTTCTCCTGCACCCCCACTTGCAAAGCCTGACCATTTGGTTGCCATTGTGCTCTGCACAGGTAAGGGCTGAAGGCTCAGACACCAGTGCAGGATGAGACCAGCGGTGGTCCCGGCTCAGGGGCGCGAAGCTCGAGTCCTCCGCCTGAGCTCATCCTCACAGAAAGCATTAGGGGAGGACACATCCAGTTTGGATTCATCGTGTGGAGCAGCTTGGCAGGTCCAAAAGCCCCTGGGGCCCTTCACAAGCATTAACCAGTGGATTAGACCAGCCCAGCCACTGCTCTCACTGCTGGGATGTGGCTTTCTCAGCCCAATGCTGCCTAGACCAGTGGAAAAAGGACGCTCTGTCCCTTTAAGTCCAAACCGATGAGTGTGTTTCTGGAGGCTCTGGAAAAGAAGTCAGGAGTATTGGCTTCTGCGTCACCAGCACCGGCCATTGATTCCCTGGAAATGTTTCATATTTGGCCAAACTGGCTGTTGATGGAATAGTTTCTGATTTAACACTCTCGGCTGCAGGCGGGAGCCAGATGGGTCTCGTTAGCTCCGGAGAGGCTGTCCTTCCTGTTGGCTGCTGCAGAAATGCTTCCAACATAGCCCCCTCCTCCTTATTCCCAAGCAGACACTTAAGCCGCTCTGCCAAGCTCTGCACAGGAATCCTGGTTATTCCAGCCCCCAGCCTCTCGTGGCTTTTATTGTTGTTAGCATTGTTATTTACCTTCTGCTTTACCTGCCCTGGTGACCAGCCCCATGCTGGTTTCCCCCCCACCTCCTGCCCAGCCTTCCGCAGGGAGCAGATATAGGTGTCCTCAGGATACTTCCCAGCCTTGCACCAGCACCTCTATGTGCTCCTGTTGCACCCCATGCTCCGCACAGGGTCCTTCCCTCTTGTCCTCCCGCCTCGTCTCTCCCAGCCTCTCCTCCTCTCTGCCCCTCTCTATTTAGTCTGTGTGTTCAAAACTCAGCACAAAAGCTCTTACAGCTCCCCGGGCTGTGACCCAAACAGTAAAGAATGTTTATATGCTGGTTGCCTTCCATTTCTGTGTATTAATATTGCACACACACACTCACACACAGCGTTTCTGGTGCCTCTGCGGGCTGCTGGCCAAGGGAGCCCAGCCAAAGTAAAGGCATCTGGGCCCTTCTGGAGAGAGCAGAGAAAGGAGACAACATACAAAGGCAAAAAGGATTGGGAGACAAGCGGCTCCTGCAGCCTGTGCCCTGCGCCTGCTGTGGATGGGGCAGCGAGTCCAGGGCTACCAGGCTGTCCTCTCCCAGCAAGACCCCTGTGTCCCTTGTCATCCCCTGGCTTTCCTGTGGTGCTTGGTCCGGGGATGGGGGCTCAGGGTGAGGCACAGACTCATATGGAGGAGGGGGAGATATGGAGGAATTAGGGGTCTGGTTTGGACAGGGCTGCCTGCCAGAAAGGTGCAGCAAGCTGCGGGAGCCTGCCTCACACCACGAGCCAGGCTGGAATGCTGGAGCCCCGGAATGATGCTGGGATGTCGGCACTGGTGGCTCATTTGGGCTGGGGAATGGATGAATTTCTGTCTCCTCTTTGATGCCACTCAAGAGCTTGAATGTCAGAGGCAGGATGGTCCTTCCTGCCTCTAAAATCACCTGTGGATGCTGCTACAAAGGGGGAAAACAAGGCAAAATATGAGGGTGAAGACACCAGGAGCTGCTGCTCCCCTGCTCCTGTGGGAAGATGCTGGGGTGCCGGGGGCTGCATCCTGGGACAAATCCACAAAGCCAGTGGCTGACTGGGAAGGGTCAGATCTTTGCTTGAGCTCATCCAGCTCTTCTCCAGGGTCCTCTAAATGGGGCCACAGGCACATGGCATCACCAGCACCTGCAGGCTGTGGTTTAGGGATGAGGCAAGAGGAGCCTTGCTCATCTGGGTGGCGAAGATGCTGCCTTATCTGACACATGCTGCCCAGGCTTGGTCTGGGCTTGAAGGCAGCTGGGGTTCCCAGGGCTGGTCCCTTACCCCTCTGCAGGACACACAGCCTGTTCTTGACCCCTGTGAAGGGCAAAAGCTGCCTGGTGCCGGTGAAGCTGCTGAGGCTGCTGCCAGATGCTGTGAAAGCCTCGTGCATTGCATGGCTTTTAACCCCATTAATCTGATGGGCCCCGAGTTTCCTTCTCACCCTCCAGAAAACTGACCTCCTGGAGCTCTCAGCAGGGGTTAACTCTGCGCAAAGCAGTCACGCAATGGGGAGGGCTTGTTCCAAGCACCAAATAACTTGCAGAAGTAATGCATTTGTTCCTAATTAAGATAATTGCCCCATCACTTTTCTCTGTGGCATTGGCCAACCTAACTCACAAACGTCTGAAAACACCAGCTAAAGTATGACCAAATTTAGGAGCTGAGTCGAGTAATATATTGCCTTGATTTGTCCTAAAACATGAATTGGCCGGGAGTCCTCCCGCATATTGCATTTCCAGGGAACATAAGGAACCCATTGTGTAATTAGTGGTAGTGTTTTCAACACGCCGCAGCGCGCTGCCTTCGCTGGGGCTCTGCCCTCCTCTCCAGGGCTACTGCACCTCCAGGGACCCCAGCTCACGGGCAGGAGTGGTTGGGGGTTATAAAATGGCATGGCTATGGAAAAGCAGGAGAGAAGGGAAGGGCTTGCCTGCTCCATCATCCCTCCAGCCCCCAGGCCGGAGGTGGCCAGGAGAAGACCTGGGGACAGGATGAGGTCCTGTGTTGGAGGATCCAGCTCACAAGCATCGCTGCCTGCCTGCAGTTGTCAGCAACTCCATGCCCTCCTGCCTGCCCATACCCTGCTCCTCAACCCTCACCGGGGCTGGCTGGAAGGAATCCCGTGGTCCCTGGTGGGAAATCTGATGGATCCATCCAGAACTGGACAAGAGCTGGGCTCTGCCACCCTCCCCACTGTGCCTGCAGGATGTGATGCTGAGACCTTGCCAGGGATCCTGCCTGCACCGAGTGCCCCTTGTTTTGGGTCTCCGTTTTCCCATCACATGGGTGTTTCCTTCTCCCTTCCCAAGCTGCTTTGAGCATCTCGGGCCATAAGTACTGGTGACCCCAGGTAAGCTGGCCCTTGGATGAGCTGGATGCTTGGCGTGACCCAGGAGAACATCCTCCAGGACACCAGCTCTCCCCACCTTGGTCTAAGCCCATGTCTGACGACCCTCATTTCTCTTTCCCTTGTGTGCCACCTTAGCATACAAGGGACCATGTGTGAAGGCCATACCTGGGGCTGGAGTCTATGAAAGGCAAAGCCCTGGAGGATGGCATCCTCTCCCTGCTGTGCATCAGTGTGTCCAGCACAGGCAGCTTGCAGAGGTCATCTCTTGTATGCTCTTCCATGCTCATCTTTCCACATTTACTCACCCCCTCTGAGTGCCACAGGAGGCTTCTTTCCCCGGGGGTGTTGACATTTAAAGGTATTGGGAGAAATCCATTTGCACTGTAAAAATGACTAATGGTTAAGCCTGGAAGTTAATTCCATCTCTCCGTGTCTCATCCCTGCCAGTCCAGGAGCTGGCCAGAACACAGGCGGGAGCGCTTCCCTCCTCCCCTTGGCTGTTTGCTGTCAGCCCCATCTGTTTACCTCTCACATCTCATCCCGGAATGTTTTCCCCCCTTGTGACTCTGGGAAGCGTTTGGAGGGATCGGGCTCTGCTGCCCTGGCTAAGCCGAGTGGGGATGATCCCTTCCTACCCGCTGTCCTCCCTCAGAGGGTTAACAGCAGAAACACTGCCCCAAGCAGGAAAGGGAACCAAGAGAGGACTTTCTGTGTGCCAGGGCATCAATTCAAAGCAGCTCTCTGGCCTGTCTGGAGCCCGCTCTGCTAAAGGCATACACTTCCCCTCTGTATGGATTTTCCACCTAATCTCCACATTTTACATGGACGTGCTGGGGGGGAGGGCCCAGGCTCAAGTATTCATTCATTTCCCCAGCCCAGCTTCGTTTCTACACCTTCCACAGGCTGTCTGCTGGGCTGGGTGCGCCCCTGCATCCCCTCTCCCCTTCCCTCCCCTCTCCTCGCTCCATCCCATGGCAGTGTGGGAACACACCTCTGATAAACACCACATTTCTGGCACCCGATCTGTGCGCACGTACGGCTTCATCACAGGCAGAGAGGGGAGGAGAGAAACGAGTCCCTTTCCTTGACAGAGCCATGGAGCCGTCCCCAGCGGTGTGTGAGCAGATGGCTTTGCAATTGACTCCATGGCCCGGGCAGGCTGCATGTGCACAGCAGAGCTGCACTGAGGCCAGGGAAAAACCCGAACGCTGGGACGAGCACGTGGCTGCAGCGCAGAGCAGAGCCAGCTTCACAAAGGTAAAACCAAGCACAAGGCGGGATGTGAACCCGCGATCCCAGAGTGGCTTTTCCCCCTCGGGCTTCCCAGGCTCCAGCTGAGCAGTGGTTTTGTCCCATCATCTTTGTTTATTGTTTGACACTTGGGGAGGTTTACACTGAGACGCAGTAATCCCAAAGGAAGCCTGCGCTGCTGCAGGAATCTCAGCTGGAGAAGGCAGCGATGTGGGTGCAGGAACTGATCCTGCAGGATGAGCTCCCCCTCTATGGGGGGCAGATCTGTCACTGCTCCTCTGACCGCTCCTTCTCCTTGGAGCTGTGGCTCAGCTCATGCCCTGTGGGGCACTATGGGGTCAGTATTGCCTCTCCTGCTCCTTCCTTCTGCCATCAGGTAGTGGTTTCTAGGGAGAGCCAGCTCCCCGCCGTTTCTGTGCTCTCCAGAAAGCACCTAAGCCTCTTGCTTTCAGTCCAAGAGCATCCCCCTTAAACCTCCCTCCTGATTCCGAGCACTTAGTAAGTCTTAGCATTTTATTAGGAGATGCTAATAGCAATGGCACAGAGCCACATACTTTGAATTCAAATCCTCCTTGGCTTAGCATGCACCACTCATCCCCCTGTCCACCTAGCAGTGAGGATCCAGACGTCTCCTGCGTCTCGACTTGGAGCAATTCCCACCAAAGGGGTGAGCAGCCAATGTTTCCAATGTTTCCAGCTAGTTGCAATGCTGGAGAAGGGGGATGCTCAACCTGTAGCACCCAGACCTGCACGGAGGGAAGGAGAAATCACCATGACACAAAATGCCTTCAAAAACCTTCTCTCCAGCCTCCGGCAGGGAAGTGGACCTCTACCAGGTGAGATGAGCCAAGGCAGCAGCTCAGCTGGTGAACATCAATGCCAGTGTAGAAACTGATCCAGAAGGGTGTGTGGGCTGCTCCCACCGGTGTTTACTAAGCTGATATCACAGGCCCAATGGGAAGGTGGCCATATCTTTCCTCAGATGCCCCCATTTTGCCTCTCCACTTCCAGGTCCAAAATGTTTCTGCCTGAGGAAACCTTTGTCTGCTTCTTTCCTCCTGGCACCCATCCTGCCTGAGGCTTTCTCACAGCTAGGAAAGCACAAAGTGGGCCCTGTGGAATCAAGTCCTTTAATTCTCTTTATTTTCCAGTCTTCAAACCGTGGTTATAGTGAATCCCCAAACAAGTAACACTTGTCATCTATGTGATGGTGACCTGCAGTCAGTCCCAGGGTGCCATGGGAGACCAGGAATTGTTCCTTATGAGCCCCTTCTTTCTCATGTGGAGCTGAGCAAACCAGTGCTCAGGACCCTTCCCGCTGACCTCCCCCCAGATGAGATGCGGGAGCTGCCCAGGATGCCCAAAGCTGCACTGGGCAGAGGGACATGGAAAAGCATCGCTCGGGAAGCACACAGGAGCCAGGGCAGGTCCCGCTGGCGGTGGAGGCGCTCGCCGCGTCTCGCACAGCACCAAGAGCTGCTGCTCCCTCCCACCCTGCCGAGGGGCAGGCAGACGCCTGCAGTCCGAGCTGCACATCTGGAAGTGGGATCCATTCAAACCAGCCCCATTACATAACAGCGCACATCTGGAGCCTGTTACCGCTGCGCTTTTAGCAAAAATAGGGTTTTTGATATGATCTCTCCCAAGAATGTGGCAGCGGGGCCGCAGCCAGAGCCCTCCGCCAGCGGCTGCTGCTCATAAAGCATCCCCCGCCTCCCGCCCGGGGCAGGGCTGCTTCCTCCCGGCGCCTCCTCCGCGATGCTCAGGGCACAGAGGGGAAGGCTTCAGACTGAAGGCAGGTGCAGGGCTGGGGCAGCGCTGGAGGATTCACCAGGGCCCGAGCTCTGTGCAGGCTCCACACTGCCCCCGAGCCGAGAGAATTGCCCAGCCTGCACCCAGCATTGCCCTTTGTTAGTGCAGGGGTCCCACTGAAGGGAGGGCAGCGTGTCCATGCAGTGTTTGCGCATGGGAAGGAGCCCACCAAAAAGCTGGAGAGCACAGAGAGCCAGGGGGAGCTGGAACCACGGTGGCTTTTGGTCATCAGGGTGTAGCAAACTGTGACTTCTGCTGTGATGATGAAGCAAGCTGTGGGTTTTCCCAATCTCCCCAAAATGGGAGACAGGGGCTACACACCTCAGGGCATTCCCCTTCGCCCCCTTGAGCTCGGAGGAGAGAGCTTCCTGGATGAGATGCTGCAATAAGTGAACTCATGCTTCAGTTTGCTCAGGTTTTAGTTAACCCAAAACTGCTTCAGCGGGTTCCGTCTCTGCACCCTCAGCTCTGTTAACCTGCTCTGCAATGGGCCCAGCTCAGACCTCAAGTACTTCAAGGCCACACATTTCTCCAGCACATCACCCCATCTCCTCTCTGCGTAGTCTAGACTGAGAACCCCAACTGGCTTTCATCATCAGCTGTAATCTTCGCGTCATCCTTAGATGTCCCTGGAAGTCCCATTCTTACACCACTCGCTCTACTCCTTATAGTAAGCCAGATGTTGTTTTCCACCCCTTTGCACATCGCTTCTCCAAACGTGCCTCCTTCCTCTCCATCCGGTGGCTACAACAATACAGATTCCATCCATGGACCCTCTGGTCTCTAACTTCCCCTGTGGATCATCTTGCCTTGCTTCTCCTGAAGGCTCCAGCCTGGCCACGAGCTCACCATGGCCGAGCAGACCAGGTCATGGCAAGTCCAGCAAGTGCTCATCTGGGAGAAGCAGAGGAAATCTTGAGCTGGCGGTGACTCAGTTGGTAGCTGCTGTGCTCCTGGAGCCGGCTCAGCAGCAGTGCTCTGGAAAGGACATGGGAGGTCACTTGGGCACATGCGTTTGGTGCTAAATATTGAAGAGTGGTTGCTAAGGAGAGCTCGGTGCTCCCAGCCAGGGCAAGGGGCTAACACGGCCACTGCGGCCAAGATCCAGGCTGAGCCTCTACCAGTTCCTTCCATAGGTTTCTAATGGTGCAGTGTTCTGTGGTGTCACTGTCCTGGCTCCTGGAGCTCCTCAGCCCATCCAGGCCATACACAGACTGCCTGCAGGTCTCAGCCCAGAGCTGAACCTGCAGCTGAGGAGGTCTTGCCTGATGCTACCAGAGCCCAGGCAGCAGCAGCGGCAGCAAGGAGGGGTTTGGCTACACCCAGACACAAAAATCACAGGTCAGAGTTGAACCACAACGTGATAATCATAGGGTCATAGAATCATGGAATGGTTTGGGTTGGAAAGGACCTCAGAGATCATCTTATTTCCAACCCCCTGCCAGAGGCAGGGACACCTTCCATTAGAGCAGGGTGCTCCAAGCCCAGTCCTGCACCATAAGAAAACTCCTGGGGTGAACCCGCTGCAGCCTGAGACCCCATCACAGCAAGGTCCATCTCCTCACAGCAGTGAGGCCATGTCACTGGTCCCACCAGCAGCTGATCCTTGCCCTTCATTCCCTGCTCAGCCACCCTCATCCCAAACTCCTGCCTTTTGATGCTGAGACAACCTCCATCTCCAGCATGGCCACAGCTCTGGCCAGCATCTGGCTCAGCCACATCTGCTGCAGGGTCCTCACCCTCTGGAACAAAAGCTTTGGGCTTCCCATGCCAGCCCCAAGCACATGGAGAAAAGCTTCCTCCTTCCCCACCTGGAGGGCAGCTGAGCGGGGAGCCCTGGACCAGAGCTGGGTCCTTACATCTCCATCAGCCTCCCACCAAGGGCAAGGCAGCCAGGCACAGGGATGGGGGTTGAAACGGTACCTGGACACATCTGGAACACAAATCCACGTGAGGCCCTGTGATAAAGGCTCTTCCTGCAAGTAATGAAAGGGCTTTTGGCAGGAAGGGACACTGCTGCCCTTGGGACAGCTCAGGTACATGGTGCTGGGTCACAGCTGCCCCCTGTGGTGTTGGCTGGGCTCGTTCCTGGCATGTAATTCCCTGAAGGGGGAGAGCAAGGAGAAAAGCATCCCTGGACTGGAGGGGTAAATCTCTGTGTGGAGTTTAGCAGTTGTGTTGCCACATCCAAGCAGAAGTTGCTTTCAGTGCAGGGGCTGGGACTCAGCATTAGCATCTTCAGTGCTTCAGAACAGGACTGCACCATTTCCTTTCATATCAACCTATAGAAGACATGGACTTAAACCCAGCCTCTCCTTTTTGCTGCCATATGCAGCCAGACCTCAGTTTTCCGGAGATTACAACCTGGGTCGCTTTTCATCTCATCACCAGGAGATGCAGCTTTGGTGCAGTCCCTACCTGCTATTAAGTCCCTCCTGTACCCTGTAAGCATCCTAAGTGGGCAACACACAGCCAGCTTCTGAGAAGCTGAGGGCAGAGAGAAGAGGGAACAATGGGAGGTGAGACAAGGACACTGGTTCCTGCTCCGGGCTGACATGAAGTTGGTGCCTGCTTTTGGCTTTGCCTTTGCAGTCATCATCTTGGATCTTGGGAGATGTTGTCCAGCTGCTTTGAGCCCTGAAAACAAAAGGGCTTTATTTTCCTTCTTTTTTTTCTAGTTGAAGATTCAAACACTGGACATTAATGTGAAAATCCTGCACGGAAGGAGCAGCACATGGAGGCTGCTGAGAGGTGGGCTCTCAAGCTGAGTGCAGTTTCTCTGTTCATGGCCCCTCTGCATTGCTCTTTGCTGGAGCTGCCTTCTCTCCCTGGCTTTCTTGCTATCCCTCCCTATGCATCTGGAAGGCAGTGGATGCTGCCTGGGATTTTCTAATGATTTTGTTGGAGAAAGACTGTGAATAAACAGAGCGATCTGGATGAAAAGCAGAGGCTGAGATTAGCTTCAGCCTGTATTTGCCTTGTTATTCCCACCGGTGCGCTCCTTGCCCACATCCTGTGGATGTCATTTCTCTCGCTGGAGAAGCAGCAAAGCTGCTGGATCTGGCCCTTTCCTGTGTTCCTGGCAGAGAGCTCTCCCCCGGTCACCCCTGTCTCTGGGGAGCCTCTCCTGGGACCAGCGCATCGGAAGAGGAGGTATTTCTACAAACACCAGGAGCTCTCATGTGTGATGGGGTCAGCGGCAGAGGCTGATCCCGAGCCATGCTCCAAAGGGAAACCCTGGTTCTTTTTGGAGTGTGGAGGCAGGAAGCAGCAGGAGCCCCCATGTTGCCTGGCCCCAGGGATGGTGTTGCTCTGTCCAAAGGCACAACCACTGGCTGCCACATTCCTCCTGCTGTTAGAGTCATAGAATCCCAGCCTGGTTTGTGTTGGAAGGGACCTTAAAGCTCATCTAGTTCCAACCCTCTTCCATGGGTACGGACACCTTCCACTAGAGCAGCTTGCTCCAAGCCCCTGTGTCCAACCGGGACTAAGATATACATAGGAAAAATTCTTCCTGGCCCCCCAAGAAGGAAACACCCCTGGATCAATGGCAGTGGGGTCCCCTTGCACCCAGCTCCCTCTTGGATGTTCCTGTATCCTCTGCTGCAGCTGCCTGGCTGCAGATCAGCCTGGGCTTTCCACCCTGGGGAGCTGCAGGAGGTGCCTTGGATCCTGGTATGCAGCCAGATGTCCCCAGGAGGTCACCTCTCTGCCATGGCATGGGGATGCACTGTTTGGTCCCATTGCAAGGAAGGTGCTGGTGTGCTGCTGCTGCTGCAGCTCTGTCCAGAAACACAGGCTTTTGGCTTCAAAGTGCTGGACCATGAGGAATCCACCAAGAAGAGCAAAACGTTAAGGCACTGATTTGCAGATACTGTTATGAACCAGAGCCCAGTGCTCTGCTCATTGTAATACCTGACATAATCAAGGTCATTATTTATCCGTTATCTACATGAACATTTGAGACTGGGAAAGTGCTTGCAGTTCCTGAAAGACTGGCAGGTTCTAGCACAGTGTTTATTCATGCC
Organism: Coracopsis vasa; assembly: GCA_026283785.1. NCBI lineage: Eukaryota > Metazoa > Chordata > Aves > Psittaciformes > Psittacidae > Coracopsis > Coracopsis vasa. Next base: position 35,714 of record JANHGB010047053.1, read on the forward strand.
AGAATCTAACCCAGAAGCTGATTCGTCATCCTCTTAGGATGTAGTATCTGATGAGAGCAAGCTCTGTGGGGAACAGCAGGGCCGGGTCTTCGCACTCGGGCAGCCCACCCCCTGAGGAGCCTGCATGGGTGATGGAAATGGGAACATATTCAGAAACTTGTTTGGGAATGATTCCTGATGAGTCCATGACCAGCTCCGAACCACCCCTCCGGGTGCTTCCTGGTCCTGTCCCTGCATCTCCCAGCTGATGCCAACCAACAGCAATGGGCCACTCGGGAGATGCTCCCTGATGTTCCCTGCGCAACCCCACTGAGACTGAGGTCAAAGGGCCTCTGGGGACTTCCACCAAGGTCATTTTGATGAAGCTCACCCTGTTTTACTGAGCATGTCATGAATGCCCCATCCCTGGCAGTGTTCAAGGCCAGGTTGGACACAGGGGCTTGGAGCAAGCTGCTCTAGTGGAAGGTGT
>JANHGB010047055.1:0-19691 GCA_026283785.1 Coracopsis vasa
TGTAGTTGAACGGACTCAACTATGAAGCAATAGTCCTACAATACCACTGTCATAGACTCAATATAGAAACTCTTCTGTGGATGATTCTGGACACCTGTTTTGGGCTTCTGTCCTGTAATTCCCTCTAAAGAGATTGGTCTGTAGTGGCAGTGGCAAAAATGAGGAGGGTGATGTGTTCCTAGGATGGAGCAGTTACCTACCTTGGGAAGGAAGTAGCCCCTAAAGTGGGTGTCAACAGCAGTACAGCGAGGAACATGGGGCAGGAGGGTGATAAACCTCTGCACTTCGTGTAGCACTGCATTTGTAAACGGCATGTTCTTCCGGTCCTCATATGTGGCCCAGCTTCCAGCTTTGACAGTTCTCCCAATCTCATCCTGCACCTTTTCTGGAAGGAACAAACAAAATGGATTTGCCCCTGCAAGGAAGTGAACTCCCTCCTTGGATCTGGTTTGGGAAAAAACATATTTTTCCAGGGTCTGGAGGGAGAGGGTTCCTTAAAACATCAGCTTGGGTTTCCCCCCTCTATTTCTAGTTCAGGCACATGGATGGGCTGGTTCCCCAGCATCAAACTTTACTCTCCATCCATCCTCTCTCCTAGCAACGCAAAGGGACTATTTCGTTGTGATTTTGATCAGCATCTAATTACATCAGGAATTCATGACAATTAAGAGATAGGATTCAGCTCTTAAGGCAAAAGAGCTTTTGTGGATCTGAGACCTCTCGCCTCCCCATATCAGCCATGCCACAGATAAAATGTAGGTAAAAGGAGCTCACTTTGAATCTCTGGGTATTTCATCATCAGCAGGATGGCCCACTGGAGTGTTGTGGCTATGGTCTCTGTTCCTGCCATGACCAGGTCGAGTATGGATGCCATTAAGTTGTCATCATGGAAGAGGCTGTCTTTCTTGTTCTTCTCCTTGAAAAACACAAGTGGTAAAAATGGTCTTAAAGCCATCATCAGTCTTAGCTTGGGAAATTCTGCATACACTACGGCGCTGTTAACTATGATCTTGTGTTTGTGAACTAGATGATAAAATGGACCTGATCTGGAATGTGAATCGTTCACCAAAGATGGGAGCACCAAAAATGGAAGGTTTGGAGTGCAGTTTTGGTTCAGCATCCATCTCCACCCAGAAGCAGGCTGAAGCCCAGGATCAGATGCTGTTCATGGACTCAGCCTCATGGGTTTGTAAAGAGCCCCATCTATCCCCTGTGCAGAAGGAGATTTATCTAATCCTAACTCTTAAGGACTCCTCCTGCCCAAAGGCAGGTTCGAATCCCTAACAATGTTTAAAACGACCTTCAGGCCATTTAGGACTATACTGACCCTTCCTCCACATAGCTGGGTGGAACACTTAGTGCCTAAGGTTGGCCTAAAGCCAGTTTGAAAGAAGGAAAAACTCAGAGCCCAAATTTTTTGTGTTGAATGAAATCAAGTGATATGTGAAACTGCCGAGTCTCTACTAAGGTTAGATGCAGGGCAGGACTAGGACTTGTACTGATGATTTATCATTCAAATACTTAGTCTGTAATTTTTCTTAGAGCAACAGTATCAATGATTAATTGATTTGTTGTCTTAAAAAGAAAGGCAGAGTCAGCTTTCACATGAATTCATGCATTTTCTACTAGGATAAAGGGGTTGATCTCGTATTATTAGTGCTGCTATTTCAGAAGTGGACTGAGTCAGTGGCTTTCATATGGTAATTTTGATAGAAAAATCCCTACAGTAAATTACACCAACTGTAAGAGACTGACACTTGATTTCAGTGCCACTAGAATAACGGCATGGATTTCAAGAAGTTTACATGACATGACTGAAATCAAGACTCAGCAACTGTTTTAACCAGAAAATCCAAAGCAGACATTACAGTCAACAGAGTTAAGCAAATACCTCTTGTTGCTTGAATATCAGTGCATCAATGTAGCTCCTCACGCTGTTCTCATTGATATCCTCCCTGCTCGCCTTCATGTATTGCCTTAAAATGGCACGCACATCTTCTATTTTCCCAAGCATGATCTTGTGGGTTTTGAAAAGAAATCCCAGGAATGGGTAGAAATTGAAATACTAATGAGGAATTAAAACAGAGAAGCATTAAGTCTGTAGAAATATCAGCATACTGAAAAAGCTTCCTCCTAAGGCATGACATATAACTTGAGTTTTGTCATCTGAGCATCCCAGGGACTTCCCAGGCAGATTTTCATAGGGGACGGCTTTGCTTATTGACCTTTGAGCCGTTATTTAGTACTACTTAATTTTAAGCTTTTATGCTGTTGCTGGTACCAGGTTAACCTGTACCAGGTCAGCCTCTCAACAGAGTTGGGACTTCAGTGTGGGAGGCCACCAGCCAGTTTAGATCGTATGAGACTAGTTAGTTTTTTCCAGCATCAGTTGTGAGGGACTGGGTATGATAGTTTGAAGATAAGCAAAGTTTTCCTGCCACTCTCCAAGGAAGCATATTCATGCAGTCTGTGAAATGTCACTCACATAGACATCAACACTGAATGTGTCCTTAAAGAAAAGACACATAGAAAACACAGCAAAGGCAGAGCCTAGGTGATGCAATTATGTTGAAAAGGCAAAAAAGGCTAAAATAATCATAGTTTAGTTCTCATTTTAGCTCTGCACAGATGTGCAGGATGGTTCAAAAGCAGAATAGCAAAGGGTAATCTGGCAGCACATTTATGGTGACCAGGGTGGTATCTGGAGGACTGTCACATTTTAGGTGTAATGGTTCTGAACACTTGAAAACTGCTGAACTAAACCCTATGGTTTGTGTTGCTCACAAATGTAATGTGTCTGTGTAAAAGAATGTTATTCTGTGGGACAGGTTGCTTACGTTCAAATATGGAGATCCCAGAAGAATCATAACTTCATCTATGAGTCTTAGGAGAGTAATAAATGTTGGGTCCGTATATTCAAACCTCTCACCAAACAGCATGACAAAGGTGACGTTGATTGGAGCACAGTTGAAGGACGTCAAGCTAAAAGGTTCCCCTGCAATGGGAAGAGAATGCAAATATTGGTGAGATGTTGCAGCAGCAGTGACATGTATGAGGCTGTACAGCACTGGGGTGGTCTGCAGCTCACCTTTGAAGGATTTGATCATCTCAATAAGGAAGTGAAGCTCCTCAAAAATTCTTCCTTCTATCGTTTTCTTCCCCATGCCGAGGTTGCGCATGCTGGATACGGTGAATCTCCGAGTTGTTCTCCACAGCTCCCCAATAGAGAAGAACAAACCTGCGGGGGGCCCCAAGACATTGCACTGGGCTCATGCACAGAGGAGCCCCACCACATGAAACAAAGCAGGGGACTGGATGAGGAGGGATCTCCACAAGTGTTTCTGCTGCCCGGTTTCCCATGAATTTAGGGACTAAGGGTTTTCCATGTCTGTGTGCCCCAGCCCTGTATCCTCTCACCTCCATTCTCCCAGTCTCACTGAGCCTGTAGTTTGGGAAAAACAAGCTCCCACCCAAAACAGTTTGCCCCAGCCCTCTTCTTGTGTGCAAGATAAGCAGGTATGGCTTTCAGACCAGTACGGTTTGGCTGTAGAGCTGGGGGGAGATGTAGGTCTCAGTCAGTCCTGCAACATTTCTGACCCTGTTTGTCTGCAAGTCTCAGGCCTCAAGCAACAACCTTGTATCTTTGAAGCTTATCCTTTGTCCTATTCCAGTCATAAAGGTATTTTATCAATGGGGAATGGGATAATTCAATCTCCAGAACTCTGGTTAGTGTTGAACTCTTCTACTGAGATTCCCAGTAGCACTGTATTTTCAGCAATGACAATATTATTATCATTTTGTGGAGGTTTCTGAGTTCGTGCCTTGATGATCTCTAACACCACCAAGCAGAGATGGATATTTCATCCCATCAGAGTGTTGGAAATAGTGTAAGAAAAACTTACATTAATATAATCCAAACACTATCTCAGATTGTGCCAATCACAAAGCTGGATTCCAGCACTTCACATCTTCATGTTGGCTGCAAGGTTTTCAAATGTGTTTGCTTTCTCTAGAATAAACACAGTTTTCAAGCAGTGTAGTTTCCATTTGGAAAGCAAAACTTCTTGCTCTGAAAATGCCAAAGCAAATTTGATTTTAAATATTTCTTTAATTGATGCAATTTCATCTGGATCATTCCTTTTCTGCAGCTTCAGAGTCAACAAATGGGCATAATGAAATGTTTCCTGGGAAAATTTGTGACCATTGTTACTTCACCTTTGTGAATTTCCACCTGTAAGTGGCTCGGACCTGGGCTGAGAAGGTAAGTGTGAAAGGATATATAGTGCCATACTGACAGTCTACCCCAAGGATACTTTACATGTAAATCAGCTCTGAAAAATGCTTTTCTCCCCATTGATTCCTTTTCTTTATGTAGTGATAAATTAATCTATTGACATTATGGCCGGGTAATCTAATTTCTAATTGTAATCCCAACTTCAGCCTGTAACCAACATATAAAGCTGCCATGTAGATGCTCAATGTTAGAGCCACAGCTGAAGCAGAGGGTGTAAAATCAAGGCAAAAAGTCCTCTGAAATACTCAGGGATGGGGAGTTGCCTTGGAAAAAACTATGGGATTGTTTGTGGGAGTGAATTTCCAGCCTCAGCCAGTTGCTTCTGCCTGAGCCTGTTTCATGTTGATCCACAAGAGCCTTTGTTGAGAAGCAAGATGCAGGGACTGATGATGTCCCAAATTGTGGCATCTGGCAGTGGGACAAAGGGAAAAGCGCTACAGCTCCAAACAGCCAAACCAGTTAGTCTGAACTCCCCTGAAACCATGGGGAAGTTTTGTAAATTCCGCTCTCATTGACATCTGATGGAAATTAACCCCAAAATTACCAATACCTTTAAAAATCCCACTCCTCACCCTCAAATGATTAGGACATGGATTAGCAAAAATGATGAAAAGCAAGGAGGCATTGCATGGAAGTGAGGAAAGCCAAATGTTTTCATTCTGCTTGGCTTCAGAAGGGCCCAAGGGGGATGTTTGAAAGCTGGGCTCCTTGGATGCCGTTATGCTGGCACTAAGCAACACCTCCCGCCCACCCTCACTCATTGCTCTAGTACCGTTTCCGTTCTGAATTTGGTCAAATATTGGGATGGATGGTCTGTCTACAAACTCCTCTGTGTAGTTCACAAGCGCCTCCCGCACAACTTCGTACCCGGTCAGGACCACGACCTTCTGGAACCCGAAGTGGAGGGTGTAGATGGGGCCGTATTTTTCTGCAAGCTGAAAAAGAGGTGAGCTGTGATGGTCAGGAAGGGAAGGAGCGTGCATGGGGCAAGCACCTATTGCTTTCTGATATTACATCAGAATTGCATCTGCATTCTGGTATTACATCAGTTGCTGCTTTTCTGACATTACATCCTGGCATCCTGCTGGGAATGGCTGTGGAGACGCCACCTGCGGAATGGTGCCTGTGAGCTAAAGCTCATCGCAGTCATACCCAATGCATTTTGTATGGATACCTGGCCAGCATCCATATAGATTTTAGGCTTCTTGCCATCAAAGAACCCCCACCCCCGTCAGTGCGTTATTAATCTGGTTTTGATCTTAAAGAGAAAATAATGAAAACCGAAACAAAAACCAAAACACCTAGAATTAAAACTGGACCTCAAATGGCAACACAAGTTGGCAAACCAGAGAAGACATTTCACAGGAAAGCTTTGGTGCGATGCTCCTTTCGTACCAAAGCACTCCTGCATCCCTGCTATTAGACCAGAGGAACCGTTTGCCGCATGCTGGGTGTTTAGTTTGCCCTGGCTGACCACGGATTCCAGATCTATGCCCCTCTGCTCGGATATGGCTTTGGTACCTACAGCTCAGCTGAGCATAGCAGGGAAACCCACAGCAGGAGCACCGAGCAGGTGATGAAAGCAAGCAGAAGGCTGCCCGAACCACTGGCTTTCCCCATGCCTGTACACAAAGTGATGCTCATTTCACACTGAGAAGGCTCTGGGTATATCTTTGCCATAACACAGACAGATTCTTTCACTGTGCTTTGCTGGCTGGTTTTCAAAGGCAATGCAATGCCTCAGGGAGCTGAAAACCCTTCCAGGAGCATGCAGTCCGACTGGCATGTCCTACATGTGCCCCTGGAGCCGCTGTGCTGTGCCCTGATCCCCACTCCTCTTAGCCCAGGAAGGGGGTCTGCAGCAGAGCGAGACAGGCTGATGGGGGAATCCACGCTCCACAAGGACCGATGTGTGTGCCTGCTTCCTGGCAGCTTGATAACAGGATTCAGGGACAGCTGAGAAGAGCCTGGGCTGGGCTGAAGCAAGGTAATTAGAAGCCACAGTCCAAATCTGCTGTCTAAGCAAACACACAGTGTATACGTGCAGCCTCAGCCTGTGCCGGTTCCTCTGGCAGCTTCCTCAGGGATGAGAGGAGCACCCCATCAGGATGCAGGCACCAACAAACCCTGGTGCCTGCTGCTTTATGCCATCACCATTTTTTACTCTCTGTGGGGTGAGATGGAGGGATAACCACTTTGGAGTAATCCCAAAGTAAATGCAAACATAGGCAATACCAGATAGAGCCTAGCAGGTGATGAAAGCATGCGGAGGTAATTCCAAACCGCCGCTCAGAGGCTGCGGCAGCATCTGCCGAGCCCCGCTGGGTAAACTGACCCCAGCCCTGACATTGCCCATAACAGCACCAGGTGCTGGGAGCCTCACCCCACAGCAGAGCTCTCCCACCACCCGGCTGCTCCCATAGAAGCACCAGTGTTTGCTGAGCACCAGCGTTACGGGAGCCGTGTCGACGCCTCGTCGTGAACCGCCGCTGTCTGTTTGCTCACTCTCTCCCTGACCCCGGTGCAGGTCGATCCCTGCTGGTGCTGTCTGCTGAATCAAGGGGAGAGCCCTTAACAGCCTGACACAAGCACCCCGGGCTGTGCCAGCCTCGTCTTGCACAGGAGAACCGCTTACCACCATAAGCTGGGTGAGTTGTCTTAATTACAGGTTAGTAGAAGAGCTTACAGGCTATTCATTCGGGTTCCTCAGCACAGCTTTTCCATCCCTCTTCTTGTACTGACATCCAGATTTTAATGCGTATCCAATTCACCAAGAGGGAAGTGGATTTTGCATGGGGCATCTGCATTCGGCCCTCTCCGAAGCAGTTTTGGGGTCACTGCATTGTAGAATTCCACTTGCCAGTTCTCCAGGGCGGAGGAGAGGGAAGCGATTTCATTTCATGTTAGTTATGTCCTAATGCTTTAAAAGATTTTTGGGTGTCTGAGCTGTCAAATTAATAGTTGAAATCCCACAAACATTATATACTTCGTGTACATCATCACAATTACATGAAGAAATCCCGTATTACCCAAAGGTCTTTCTTTAATGGGTGATCGCTCATAAATGACATCACATCAACACAGACACTGGCTAGAAGAAGCCTAGAAAAATATTATAAAGCAGTTTTCACACCTTTACAGTTTAGTTTGTATTAAAAAAGACAAAAACTTCTCACTGATACATCCCAGGCAGCTTTAAAAATCTATAAGGGTCTGGGTTTGGGGGTTATTGTCCTACCTTCATTAGTGATTTATCTTGCCTTCTAATATCCACCAAGTGCAGGTTACCAATGATCGGAAGAGGAGTTGGACCAGGAGGAAATTTAAAAGCTGAATTTTTATAGCCAGTTGAAAAATAGACTACAGCTAATAATACTGCTGCACACAGCAGACAAATTAGTGTAGGATCAGAGATAAATGAAATTAAAAAAGACATATTTTTTTAGCAATAATCTGTTTTGGGGGAGCTAGAAGCAATAAAAATGCAGTGGCACTGTTCAGTTTCTGCCAGCTGGCTTTCTGTTTGCTCTCTGCGATCGCTACAAGCACTCGATTCTTATTAAGGTTTGTAGAGTACCTAAATAAATACTGCATACTCCACCCTCTTTAAACACCTCAGAGAATGTGGTCTAAGCAGTTTGTAAAGCCTGTCCAGAAGTAAAGAGAGTTTCAAATTACAAACCCATGCATGTGTGTGCAAGAACATATACATGGGAAAAGGTGCTTGGCATTCTTCTACAACCTCCTCCACCCCTGAGACCTCAGGGTCCTTCATTAGCAGCACTGTGACCCTCAAAACACTCCACTGACACTGAGAAATAAAAAGGTTTCCTTGAATTCTATTAGAAATCTCCAGGTTTAGATTTGGGTAGGATTTGAGATCTCCATGTTACTAAAGAGAAAATAGTATTGTTATGGGGGACTTCAGCTTTCTTGATGTCAAATGGAGATCAAAGGTTGTTAATGATGGTAAAGCCCATGTATCCCTGAAGGTTCTTCATAAAGTCCGCTCTGAACTGCCCAGAATGGATGTGATTTCAGACATTGTGTCTGAAGGAGAGGACATGTAATAGCTAGCCATGGAAAATTAGCTTGGATCAAGTGATCATGAGTGGATTCACGAGTGGAATGGAAAGGCAAAATTAGATTTGAAACTTCGGGGAAGATTTTTCCTTTTGCAAGAGCAGCTTCTAAGAAACAGAGGGAAGAAGTTGATGAAGTTAATGAAACCAGATGACCTGTTAGGCTTTGGAAGGGGAACAAGACAGGAGAACGGAATGATTTTAAATTAAAGATACTAAACACCTGGAGCCTGCATCCCTCATAAAGGTTTAAATCCTGTATGGAAAGAACTGAGGTCTGCCTGGTTGAATAGTGGTTTTCAGGAAGACATTGGAAATAAACAGTCAATGGAATAAGATTGTTCAGGGAAGAAAGAGCTGTCTTACATGATCAGGAAGCACAAGGTTAAAGGTACATTTGTCCAAAGGTTAGATCATATAAAAACCATTATTCAGCAAATATGGGTCCTAAGCAAATGCAAAATTAGGGAGGGAAGTGGACCTAATCTGAAGTGAGACATAGCAATGGTTAGCATGGTCCCAGAGCAAACGGCTGCTGGGTTGCACACTGGAGCTGCCTGAGCAGTGTGGAGATGTTACAGCAAAAGAGACACCCAGAAGCAGAAGAAGCTCGTGTGTTGCAACATTTCTGGGATATTTCTTTTTTATTAGTTTCCAAGAAATGGGCTGGAGGCAACGGTTTCCCCCAGAGCATGCCAAGGATGACTCAACCTGCCTGCTCCAGTGAGCACAGAGGCAGAGGGGCTGTAAAGACAGGCAAGAAGGATCAGGGCTGGCACAGGATGCAGAACGTGGGCACTGCAAAGAGAACTTGCGATGGCATATTATGCTTTGTGCCCTGTGCAAAATGTTTGTTCCTGCAGGGTTTGGTTTGACTGGCAGTGCAAAAGTTACGTGCTGCTCTCCTGGTATTTCATCCTTGCCCTGAAAGCTGCTAAAATCATAAAAAAGCCTTTCAGAAAGAGACTTAAATTATCTCTGAAAAGCCAGGGGGGAGCGTATTGGGGTTTTTTTAAACCAGGCTCTGAGTGCAATGCATTAAAATGACAAAGGTAAGTAAAGCTCTTGCAATGACAAGAAATTCCTGTCTCAATAATGTGTCTGGTACGTGTTTCACTCCGGAGCTGCGCTGCTACGTGCTCCCCTGCCTGAGCACACAGAGCTGAGCACAAAGCACCTGCCAGGAGCTGACACTGCTCTGGGTGCATTCCTGGGGCAGCCAGGCCCCTCGGGGTGCTTGCAGCCAGGTTGTCTGGGTTGTCCTCCATCCCTTGTGCCCACATGGCAATCTCCTCCCACAGCATGTAAAGCGGGTGGTGGTGAGGACATGGAGCATGGGTATCATCCAGCAACTTGTGCTGCCAGTTAGCTAGCCTGGGGAGAGCCAACCAGTAAAGCACCAGCCCTGCGTCCTTTAAATTAACTTAAATTCCCCCAGATCTCTGCACCTTCCCTGTCAGTCCCATTCTTGACCAGCAGTGCATCCAGGACTGCAGCCTCAGATAACTCCTGCTGCCTGTTACCGTGATGAGTTCCTTCTAAGCAAGGGAAGGAGTCGTAAGAATCACTGTAAGAGGCCACAGCAAAGACCCACCCACAGCCACATCCTGTCTCAGACAGCAGTTGTGATTTTCTGGGATTGGACATCCAGTTATTTCCTTTGAGCTGTTTGTAGCTATGAGTATTGCTTACTCTTTGCATTGCTAAACGTGTCCTGGCTGCATGTTGCCAGGGATCCCTGTCTAGAGTGGGTGTTTTAAAGGTAGTGCAGCTCAACTTTATCAGTTTGACCCCAAATCAAGTTCATCCTGCAACAACAAATAGATCAACAGCAACAGAGCAAAATATTTATTTATTAAGTAGGAGATAAGATCAAGCTTGAAATAGTTACACTGCAAATAGAGCAACAGCAAAACAAACATAAGCAAGAGTAGCTGACTCCTTGAGATGTGACCAGAAGCTGGGGCTAGCACTATGGTAGGTACAATGCACGTACAAGTGCAATACCAGTACAAGCACAAGGTACAGTGCAACTATTAGGGTGCTGCCTTTAGTTACATGAACTAAAGGTAGTGTGAAGTGTCTGTGTCTTAGCCAAAGACTGCCCCACTTTGTCATCCCTTCATATTCTCTTCCTCCTTTCTTTCCTTCCAACTGCAGCATAGATCAGCCTTAGGTGACAGCAGCTTTAGTTTTATGTTATATATTAACCATAACTGCCCCCTCAGTCTCTGTAACTTTCTGTTTCTCCCTTTTTTCTTTTCATCCCAGCCTGTCTTTCTTGCCTCAACCAGCACAAAAGCATCTTCAGTGACTCACTGCTCCCTAACCCACCTGTGTTTTCTTCCTTGTTTCACAGCACACAAAGCAGCCTCCTCTCTAGTACACACATATCATGCTTCCCTTGACTGGTGTAGCCTTGCGGGTACAGGTAGGTGTTCCTACTCCTAATGGCTGTTACATGAAATAAATCATTAATTGTAGTAACCAAACAGCTGCTCTAGGACAGCCACAGACTCTGGGGTGTTGCCAGCTTTCTACAGAGACCCCATAGGACAAGTTAATGGTACAGGTGAATGACTTGGTAACAAAGCCTATCCTACTGCTTTTTTCCAGTCTCTATTACCAGTTTTACATCTGTTTTCAGAGCGACTACATTCAAAATCCTGTTATCCATGACAGTGATGCAGGATCTCTGCTGGCAGAACATGAACATTACCAGCTCTGAATTTGTAACTTCAGTTCCTATGAAAGTGGCCAAAGCACATTTTGCAAGCACCAAAATCTCACTTGCAGCTCTTACTGCAATGGGCCTGCTCCTGCTATGTGCTGAGCACACGTAATTTCAATGGGAGCCCATGGCAGTGGCATTTGCTCAGCGGTGCAGGCTGATCTGTTACTCTGCTTGGAGACCCTGCTGCCTATCCCTGACACAAGGAATGTCTAAAGAGGAAGACAGCTTGAAGTTGCTGGCTGGCTGTAGCTCTACACCAGATGCACAGCCTCTGTGTACCTGGTTTAGAGCTGAAGACAGACAGCAGCATTTTCTAAAGATTTGAAGCTGTATTTTCAGTTAAATGGAAAATACTGTCCTTATTCATCCTAACACACCTGATACATGAGACTGAAGTTTGAATTGGGAGCCTGTAAATGATGGTTCACCCTGCAGTCAGTAGAGAGAGTGAACAATTGAGACCTTATGGCAGGTGAATCACTCACTGAAGGATCCTCTCTCTCTCTTTGTGGAAGGTAGAGAGGGTCTAGAGAGCAACTACAGCTTCTAAGATGCAAGTGGAGAAGAGGGCTGAGACTCTCCCAGCTCTCTGACAGGAGCGTGGCAAGTCCTGCTGCCCAGCCCCAGGCTGCATCGCCTTCGCACCACCTTGGCCTTGTGTCCAGCTTTAGCCATGTTGATTCAGAAACTCCTCACTTTGTGTGGCCAGTCATTTTCTCCCAGTTCAGGGGTCTAAGATGGCCCGGTAAGGGGTCAGACAAGTGCCAGAGCCAGCATGAAGCCAGGAGAGGTGAGGGAGTTGTAGAAATGCCTTTCTCAGCAGACGAAGAAAGCTGCTAGATTGGCACCATCATAAATAGGCTCTTCAGCATAAAGTGCCTAGTGTGAGTTGGAATGAACCCACTTCCCAAACCACTTAGATGTTTTCTGATAACTGTCCCGTGCCTGGCTCTTGGCATCAGCCCATGTTACACCCTTGTGTCTGGGACTCTGTAATAAAGATAAGGCAGGTTGTATCACACAATGGAAACTCAGTCTGAAGCTCAGCTGAACAACTACACTAGGGAGATTTCTAGATCCATTTAGTGTCTGTTGTCTCCAGCTGGGTCATCAAAAATCAGCTCTGCTGATTTTCTCAGCCTGAAGCTTAGACTTCAGGCTGAGAAATTCCCCATGGAGGCTCTTAAGGGAGAGCCTCTGATGGGTACATCTACAGAGGAGCCTTGAAGCCATTTCATTCTTTCAGACAGCCCTGAAAACTGCATCTCTGATGTGCTGTTCTAGGAATGAATCACAGTTTCTGAGAGCAGTACTCAGGGGTGTCTGAAGGATCCGCATTAGACAGACACCACAAAAGCTGTTGGAAAGAATGGCATGAATGAAAGAAAAAGAGCAGTGCCCGGTGTCTTCCTTTCCCTAAAGCTCAGGTACAGACAGCTTTTTTCCCCTTAACTACACTTGCTTTCAAGCTTGAAGTGCTCACTACTCGAACTCCATGTTGTTTGGTCATTCATAGGGCACAGCACAAACCAGGTGGGGCATGGGGTTCAAGGTAAAACCAACATCAGCAGTGAGATCCAGGTCTGACTTATCCACTCCTGGAGGGGGCTGGAAAACAAATTTGCGGAGCAAGCCAGCAAAGAAGAGGAACAGCTCCATTTTGGCCAGTCCTTCTCCAACACAAGCCCTTCGTCCTAAAAGCAACCAGGAGAGAAGTAAACAGTCAGCGCTGTAACTGTTACTGTTGATGTCCGAGACCTTTTAAACTGGATGTACAGTCTGTAAGGGCAGGCTGCTGAGGTAGGAAATTCCTTCCTTCTCCCTGTATATTGGAAGTGCTACTGACTTAGTCGCAAACTTCACAGAAGCCCGTAGGTATGTGAAATTACTCAGTGACTGTGAGTAGATCAGTGTCTCCCGGATCTCCCAAAGAGGTGGTTACCTGCAGCGATGGTGGACAGGAAAAATGACCAGAAATCCCTTATCCTATGTTCTGTGTCCCTGACTTTGATATTTGCCTAGAATCAGGGGGCACCGTGCCATTAGCCTAGCCCCAGGTGGTACACACACACCCCTCTCACCTATAGAGAATGGAATAAACGCTTCTCTCCTCATGAAGTTCCCATTGGCATCCAGGAAGTGGGAAGGGTTGAACTGATCTGGGGTTTTCCAGTGTAACTCATCATTCAGAGCAGAGGTCAGCAGTGGAATAATCTCTGTACCCTGAAAGAGACCAGAGAAACTCACAGTAGCTGTTTGGACCAGATCACTTTCCTAGTCAAGGCTAGCTGCTTGTTTTTTTCTAATGTGAAGAGACAAGTAAGACTGAGCCCTGGCAAATAGAACTGGGGAATGCTTCTCTGCCCCACTGTAACTCTGCCTGCTATTAGTAGCTGCTGCTGTCTTTTTGGACCACAAAACAGTCCCTTCTTAGAGTCAGATCTTTAAAGAAAGGGAATGAATGAACGAATGCTGAAGTAGAGGTTCCACATTTGGTATAAGAAATTCAAACCAGCGTGATTTAATTAAAGTCTCTGGTTATTCAGGATTCAAAGACTGTAACAGATGACAGTCCAGTGCGTGTTTATAACAACTACTCTAGATCCAAGACAAAGGATCACATCGTAGATTGAACCACATGTCATGGCATCTTTAGATTTTTATATTTTGATTCTTAACTGCTTTAAACAAAACTGTAAGGAATCTGTGCAGCATAAGCTGCTAGCCTCAAAGCTCACCTTAGGAATCACATAGCCTTGGAAATTCACATCGGTAGGAGTTGATCGTGATACACCCATTGGGACAATATTGGCAAACCTTTGTATTTCATGTATCACTGCATCTGTGTAAGGCATTTTTTTCCGGTCCTCCAACTTAGGCATCTCTCCTGGTTCAATGACGTGGTTCATTTCTTCCTGAATCTTTCCTTGGAGGGAGGAAAGGATTAAGAAGCTGATAACCCTCTTATCTTGCAACTGAAATTGCCTCCAGTTTGGCCAAGGTAAACTAATGGAAAATTTTGAGGGGTATTCGGGAAGAGCAGAAGTGTGTAATCAGGGCATGGTGTGGTTCTTTCAGGTTTGTTGTTGAGCCAAGGGAGCTTGGAGTCCCTACAGTACATCCCATGCCTATTCTGATTACACACCTTTTTTACCCCGTAACCTTCAACAGAAACCAGATCAGAATCAGCTCCTGAGGAGACCTTTAGTGACGTAAGCCCATAGCCTGCAGGCGAATAACTATGGGGGATCTTTACTGTTAACTGTAGACTGGCCCTCAGCCTCTCCCACTTGGCTGGGCTGCTTTATTGCAATCTGGCTGAATAAAATTCCTTTGTAAAGTCAACGGTTGTTATCTCTCTCAGAATATTCAGAATAATTACTCTCGACAACAACGAATGAGTTCCACTCCCTTCCACAACCAAAGCCTTAAGCATGCATTAATATATTGTACAAGAGGACTCCTCAGCCTTACTCTGAATTTCTGGGTATTTCATCATCAGAAGAAGACCCCAGCGCACAGTTGTAGAAGTAGTCTCAGTCCCAGCAGCAAAGAGATCCAGGGTTGAAAACATCAAGTTTCCATTGCTGAACATAGTTTGGCCTTTCTTTGACTCCTTCAAAACATACAGGTAACGGCCATAAGTTCTACAGCAAGTGATACCAATATATGACTGTGTTACCACCATTTTGTCTGCAATTTAGCTTTTTGTGACTTTATATGCTCTGGGAAACTATATGTTTAGTGGTGGAAATGCCTTTCTCAGCAGAAGGGCCTATGCTGTATGGAATTCGTCTGGTCCCAAGTGTATGTGCAATCCCTAGGTCTAGGTATTAGGTTAGTTGGAATTTAGTTACTGCAATGAAGTTAATCACTTATTATTCTTGCAGGAAGGTTTAGGATGATCTCCTCCTTATGTGTGCTGAGTGGTAACTTACTTCACTTTCGTGAGACATCTTGACAACTAGATCCCTAAAACCATCAGTTTCAGTGGAGCTATGGAGCGAGCACAGCACAGCTCAATGTGAGTATGAGCTTTGATATATTCTGCTTATTGCACTTCTGTTTCCACTCACTCTCAGTCCCACACAGAGGGTCAGTCCTAATAATAAGTCAGAGCTAAGAGAACAGAAAGACTCAGACTTAGCTTTAAAGTACCTGTTGTTGCTTCATCAGAAAGGCATCAACAAAGCCTGTTAAGTTATTTTCATTAAACTCTTCCTTGTGTGCCTGGAAGAGCTTCTGGAGGAAAGCAGTCAGCTCACTGACGTTTTGTAGCACAGTCCTGGAAGCTCCAGAGAGAAATCCAAGGGATGGGTAGAAATTATATAACTGTGGAGCAAGAGAAGTCTTACTGTTAATTGGCACTTTGAACATACACTGCTGTCTCAAATCACACTGCTTGTCCCTTGTCCCATGCCCTGACATTTCAGGCCATAATTACCCCACATTCTCTTGTACAGTTCAAGCAGATATGAACTGCTGCAGAAATAGAGTGTTCTCTCTGTTATACCTCTGCATGAGTCCTTGACATGACTTTTGGGAGGATCATCCTCTTAATCTTTGAGGGCTTCCAGCTGTTTAGCTGTTGAGATACAGGGTTTCAGATGTGAAAGATGGGAATGTGAGCATTGTACTTATTTCAGGAAAAGATCTCAGGTGTGTCATATCCTATGGCAGCAGAAGGGACTTGAACTGACCACCTCCACAGACAAACAATATTGCTGTGTCAACATGGTGCTTTCCAAGCCCATTAACTTAGGCACGGCACCAAGCTAACCCAACTATGCTTGCTGTTCCTAGGAGCATAGACATACGTGCTGCCAGGAAAAAGGAGGGATCTCACCCCATCAACCCATGAGAGGTGTGCACATATTCAAGAAATCCACTAGCTGCCCTGCCAGACAACTGAACAAACACCAGCCATTAGCTGTTAGCTGATGCCTCATTCTGGGATGGTCTCTGTACACAGTGTGTCAGTCTGACCTGTGTTTGCATGGTGGTTTTGGGGCTTAGCTAGTCTGATGTTACAGCCAGCCACAGACCTCACTGTGGCTAAGAAAGACAGCTCCACCGGTGTTCAAAGCTGAAGCTTTGTGTCAGGAGGGAACAGGCTTACATCAGCTGATAGTTTGCTCAGATTGAGTTTCAGTGCTCAAATTAAAGAAAAAGAAGTTTGTCAAACCTGGTTCTAGGAGAGGCAGAGACAGTTACCAAAGGTGTGTGTAATACAAGGAGACAGATTTGAGATGGCATTTCAGGATCAGTCTCATATGAGAGACGTATCATGCTTCTGCTCTTCAAAGAGGTTAAAATAGTTCCTTTGTGAAGACTTTAGTTTTTTTCTTTTACTAATAAGATTCACACAGGGGCCTGGGAATCTGTGTGTTGTGGAAACAGAACCACAAATGTGTTCTGTACAGGCTGGCTGGCTGATAATGTTCCTGTTCTGAAGAAGCAAGGTGTGGGAGGCCAGAAGGACAACCACAGGCAGCCAGATATCCCCAAAAAAACTAAAAGCTAAAACATAAAATCAGGCTCTTACCAGCACCATAGGGGAGCCCAATAGCTTAGTATTTTCATTCATCAGCTTCAGCAAAGTTAGAAATACAGGATCATCATATTCAAACCTCTCTCCAAACAATATAGAGCAGATGACATTGGACACAGCACTGTTTAGTATCATTTTTGTATCAAATGGTTTCCCTGTATTTGAAGCAATGAAAACAAATGACAGTATGATTATGCTTATTTTAGTCTGGTTTCCTATGGAAATGTAGTCAAAAAAAACCCCCTCATTCAGCACCCAGAATGCATAGCAGAGAACTCAGTTTCAAGGTTTTAAGGCTTCAGTTTAATAACCTACTTCAGCATATGCTGAACTTTAACCATGAGATAGCATTTACTCAGAGTTAAACTTTCATTAATCTTTATTGTTCTGCTAGGCATTTTTTCTGTCTCTGGATGTAAGTCTTGACACTCACCATGATAGGATTCAAAATATTTGATAAGGGAATTTACTTCCTCCAGGATTCGTATCTCAATGGTTCTCCTTCCCATTCCGAAATCTCGC
Organism: Coracopsis vasa; assembly: GCA_026283785.1. Classification (NCBI taxonomy): domain Eukaryota; kingdom Metazoa; phylum Chordata; class Aves; order Psittaciformes; family Psittacidae; genus Coracopsis; species Coracopsis vasa. The sequence continues at coordinate 17,184 of JANHGB010047055.1, forward strand.
AGTGTGGACAAGGTGAATCTTCTCATAGTTTTCCATAGCTCTCCATGGCTGAATGCTATGCCTAAAATAAAGGTGTAACATCCTTATGTTACCTGTGGTTAATAAACATTGTTAAGGCCTTCTTACACACTCTTACCAAAGCTGCTTGATACACTATTATATAGACAAAAAGCAGTCTGTAAGAGCTTGATAATCCCTGCCTGTGAGAATATAATGAACATCGACCTAACCGACCAAAAGGTCACTTACCATTTCCTTGTGTCATTTTCCTAAATATGGGAATTTCTGCCCTCTCTCCAAATTCTTCAGCGTGATTTAAAAGGGCATCCTTGATGGTTTCATAGCCAGCCAGTACCACAGCTTTCCTGGGTCCAAAATGCACAGTGAAGACATTGCCGTATATCTTGGAGAGCTGTCAAGGTGAATAAATATGTTATTCTAAACCAAATTTGGACCCAAAAGCTAGCACTAGCCACCCTAGGTGCTTTTTAGCCCCAAAGGAGCCTCCTGGCCCTGCCTGAAGTCTCCAGGTGCTGCTACAGTGCAACTAATGAGCAACAGCTATCAATTGCCAGCATCTTTGCTTGCACCCTGTTTGCACAACAAGGTGTCTGCTATCACTGCTTCTATCAGAGAAGTCAATAAAATGCCATTGCATTCCTGTGGTGTTCTGCAGTAACAGGCCAGCATAGTGATACTACCATTTGGAGGCTAGTTGGAAATTGCTGTAGCAGGCAGCTGAGGCAGGCCTGTTTACTTTAATGCTGGTGACCTGAGGCAAGCGGGTGTGCACACATCTTTGAGGCTGAAGCCACAAACACTACAAAAACAAAGCTAGACAATAAGTCTTTCTTTCAGGACAGCACTTGTCTCTAATTATGTCAAGGTGGGTAGTGTTGCAGTCAGTGCAAAATTATTTGCTGGCCACCAGAAACTTGAATCCAACTAGGAAGAAAATTCCTGTAGATAATATCAGAGGAGCTCTAGGCTTTTATAGCAAATTAAATCTGAATCATCTGTTACACAGAAGGGTGGCTTTGACAATCTAATCATTCACTCTGTATTTTAGACTTGGTTTAAACAGACTGCAAGCCATCCGCTCCAAATGTCTTCTTGTTTCCGATGCGCCTGAGTTACCATTTGCTATGTATTAGATACATTCTGAAAATTGAATTTCAGATTAGAAGCAGCTCCTGTTATTACACCAGACAAATTGAATTTGTTTTCATCAAATGATGGTTTGACGGCTTGGGAGATAACATTAACACTGGTTCTTTCATCCCCAGCAGCTCACAGAGTGTGTGGCAGAGCCAGGGGCAGAGAATTGCAGCCGACTCCTAGCCTTCCTGTGGTCATTTCTTTGCATTAGTATTGTACTCTTGGCATCAACCCTGTTTATTTTTAGCAACACCAAGTATTGGATGTGGCAGGTCTGAAAGCCTAAAAAAGCTGCTTGGCAGATTATAGGAAATAAGTCTGGTGCCTTCGCATGACATTTGTATTATTAAATACCCCAGTACCACCAAAAAATAGTTGTTCTTCCATACTAGCACCCTCAAATATACCCATGATCAGGTGGGAGCTCAGGACCAGAAGCCCATCATTGGGCTGTTCACAATCCTCTGCACTGTAACTCAAGGCAGGTGAACACTGCATGGCTGCTACAGGAATTCTGTACTTTTGCACCCCAGGATAGCCTTTCTCCTATGACAGCCTGGAAGATTTCAGTGTCTGCACTACCCCCTCATTGTGGCTCTTCAGGTGGCTGAGAGAATTTACTGGGGACTGGGTTTCCCCCATCATAATGTCTGGTAAGCACACATGTAGGGTATGTGACAGGTCACTCATGGCACCTCAACTGTTTCTACAGCAACCAGAAGAAATCTGAATTCACATTGACTTGTCCTCACCACCCTAATGGAGCACAGCAGACACTTTCTGAAACAAATATTGTACCTGGATTTATAATATTTAAGTCTTTTTTTTCCTCTTTTAGAAATAAAAGTATCCATGGAGCTGCATAAGAAAAAGCTATTTGTTACCTAGACATATAAAAGCCATGCATCAAGCCTTAACTAATGCTGGGCAGTGTGTGTGTGCAGGGGAAGGGTTGGGCAGGCGAAGTTCAGCTTTGCCTTGAAGGGATATAATTAGCTTTGGAAATAAATGTGCATATGATCCCATTTCCCTGGAAGTGTTAAAGGCCAGATTAGACGGAGTTTTGAGCAATCTGGTTGACTGAAAGGTGTCCCTGCCCTTGGCAGTCGGTTGGAACTAGATGATCTTTAAGGTTCCTTCCAACCCAAACCATTCTGTGATTCTGTGATTCCCTCTGATGTGGGGATGGTACCCTTCCTTCATTTCTCCTTTTCTTTCTTCCTACCTACCTTCAGTGGGAAAGGTTTATCTGCAGTGAGACATCTCTTCAGGGCAAATAGCCCATATCTGTCAGCGGACTGCCAAATTGAGCCTTCTACCTGCAGACTCTGAGGGGCTCAAAATATCAAC
>JANHGB010047055.1:19791-50758 GCA_026283785.1 Coracopsis vasa
AGGCTGCGTGGAGACCTCATAGCAGCCTTCCAGTATCTGAAGGGGGGCTATAGGGATGCTGGGGATGGACTATTCATAAGCAACTGTAGTGATAGGACAAGGAGTAATGGGTTAAAACTTACACAGGGGAAGTTTAGATTGGATATAAGGAAGAAATTCTTTACTGTTAGAGTGGTGAGGCACCGGAATGGGTTGCCCAGGGAAGTTGTGGATGCTCCATCCCTGGTGGCGTTCGGGGCCAGGTTGGACAGAACCTTGGGTGACATGGTTTAGTGTGAGGTGTCCCTGCTCATGGCAGGGGGGTTGGAACAGGGGGTTGAATCTTGAGGTCCTTTCCAACCCTAATTATTCTATGATTCTATGATTCTATATCTTCTGGAAAGCCATACTTTAAATATTGAAAATGATGTTTTTTATGTGCGTAGCCAGTGCTTTTGAGTGATATTTCGAATAGCAGTGTGGTGAACTGGAGTTAATGAAATAGAAAATAGCCAAAGGGTTATCTTCAAAGCTTTAGGTATCATTTGAAAACAAATTGTATGATCTTGCATTTGAATTGCCTCACTGAATTGAACACAGTTGTGTTCCTGAGGGAACATAGTTCCTGTCAAAATGAGATATAGTCTGAGCTGGCTGAGGCCAGCTGAGATCAGGATGTGTCGTTTGGTGCTACTGATGCAGGAGAGCTTATTTATAAGAAGTCCGAGTCCAATTCCTTGTTGTTCACCGGAAAAAGGAAACAATTCTTGGTTTGCTTTTTTTTCAGTTGTGCAGTATGAGGTTTAGTTCCTCTTCTCTTGTTACCTGCAAACACAAAGGTTTTAAGGAATTTTCCCCATGACTCAGTGAGGGTGTCTGTTATAAATCTGCTTTCAGTGCAAAGTACATCTAGTTATTATTATGAAGACTTGTCGTGGCTGTGTTTACATTGGAAGTACAGACCTTCGTAAGTATTTCAAGAAAATATTGTACCAGTATGTGCACTTCCGTTTGTAGAGCTTGATGTGTTTTCATTAGGCCCTAGATTTGTTCTCCAGATTTGCTATACAGACCCTGAAATTCATTAATCGTGTGTTAGCTCTGGGGTAGTAACCCCAACTTCACAAGGGGGTGGAAGGTGCAGAGCAAGAGGGGGGTTGATTTTACTCTTGGAAATAGCTGTTAGGCAAAGCACTTCTTAAAGCAACAGATATTTTTTGCTGTGAAGTTTCTTAGTCCCGTGTTGCTCCGCACTATTCTTAACGGAAGGCTAGTTCTTGGTTCTCCAAGTTAAACTGTGCTGGGTGCCAGATAAAGTTTTCTGCATTCCGAAATTGAGTGATACACATTAATTTTCTTTGCTAAATAACATGTGCTCTGCTATATGTTTCAATCTGTCTTTCATCTGATTTATTAGGCACACATTATCAGTGTGTAATGACAGTATTTCTCTTAGAACTTACAATTATATAAATAATTCAAGTAATCAGAAATCAAAATGACTGTGGCTTGCCTTGTGGTTGCTACCCTAGTGATTTGACACCACAGAAATATATGAGTAGGGAATGTTGCTTTTGAATGATCAACAAAGGATTTCACTTCCTCTACATGAGGAGCTAAATATTATCAAAATATAAAAGAAAATGCTAATATATTGTGATTGGTCAGTAGCCCCCTGAAATGGAAGAAGGCTCAGAGGAGATGGGCCAGGGTGATATGAAGCTTGAGGAATAATGAAGGATGTGATTGACCACAGCTCTTGCAATGACCTGAGCTTATCTCAGCGCAGAGGTGTCCTAAGGGTGGCCTTTCTTTTAGATTAGCGGTTTATCAACAGTTGAGTGGATCGACTGATGGTGATAGCGTTTCTCCCAGAAAAAGAGTTCGTTGAAAGAGTGTCAGTATCTCCCTGGGTTAGCTGTATCAGCATGGTGGGAATGAATAAGTAGTGTGGCTCAGCAAAACATGAGTATGAAAAGAGAGCAAAGGGCTTGAGCTGGCTTTGGTCCATGTACTCTTTCCCAGTGATTTGTAGTGCCCAGCATCCTAATGCGGAGCATGTTCTGGAGGCCGGTAATGTGGAAAACCATTGAGATTGTGATTGAACTATGCATTACAATCACTGCAATCACACATATTGCCAAGTGTAACTTACATTTATATTGTGTTATGCAATATATTTAGTATCACTCTAGTATATCTAGTGTAACATCAGCCAGCTTCAAATATGTAAATTTGATATTAGACGTTGCACCCTTCATGTGTGAAGTATCTAAAATAAACCTGGTCAGTGAGTATTGGACTCTGACAAATACTGCTAATAGGGATGATCTTGCTAGAATGATTTTTCTAAGGAAAGCAAGATCTAGGTGTAAAATAAATGTTCATTCTATATAATTGTTTAATGTCTGGACTGGTACTAAAAAATCCTATTACTTGAAAGTTAATGGTCAGGTGAAAGCAAATACAGTATGCTGAAGGACAGAGGACATGAAATTGGCCGTTATGCAATGAAAGGGCTGACTTGAGAAGCAGAGCATTTCAGTGCAGATGTAAGAAACACATGTAATAGCTTTCAAGGCAAATGAATCTAGCAAATACACCTAGAACTGCTGCCAGATTTAACCTTACTGATCATTATATAAGAAGACAATAACAAAAAGCAAAGGAAACTAATCTTTTCTGACAATACTCAGATCAGTATTATAACTCTTTGTACCTAATTGTGTAGCTTTTGTTGTTAAAATACAGCAAGATTAAATCAATTGGAAGAGTTGTCTAATATTTTCTGGTAATTTTCTACATTTCTAGGCTTTCTTATAAAAAAGGAGGAAAACACTATTACTCCTCTTGAAATATTTGTTGCTCCAAATTTATCCTTTTACTGCTTTGTAGTTAGGGTAGAAGAATGTTGGTTAGGACATAAGTAAAATTAGATACTGAAATATTACTGTTAGTAGTATGTAAGACTTTTATAGGTATATAAGTAGTATGTAAGACTATTATAGGTATATAAAATCTCTCTTAAGAGATATATATATATAGCCATATACCCACCTAGAGATTTTATGTACATATTGCTGATAAAAAATATCCTTTTGTTTTCTGTAGATTGAAAAGATATTGTAAAGAGGCTGGTACTTCTAAGTCTTCTTCAATGAGTGTCTCATTTTCTTAAAACTAAAGTGTCTTCTGAGGAAATATGCAACGTATCCTCAGATCTCAAAGGATTCAGATAACCATTTATCTGAATCATGATGTTATTCATAACACATTTTTTGAAAATGACCTTTCATTACTTGCTGATAATGATATGATTCACATTATGAGAAAATTGTATCCTTACATCTCTTTACTAAAAAGGTTTTTACAAGGGTTAGTTTGACATGACTGCTGATGTCCTATGTTGCTGGGAAATGATTTCATGTCATGTGAATACTTCATATAAGATATGCTATGAAAAATATAAGAAAATACTTATGAAGTATTTGAAGACCTATAACTCTATAACTGACTACCACAAATTATATTAAAGAATGAGAGTGAAAAAAGTAATTCTTTTGCTGATGGAAGTTGGCAGCTGTATCACTCATTTTCTCAGTGAAATGGATTCAGTGGAATTAATGTTGGACATAAAACTTCCTTTGAGAGCAAAACTGTTTAAATTATAACCTTGTAAATATGATAGGTCTTCCATAGGAATAAGAATGAAGACTTCTAACAAACTACTGGAAAAGCAGTTTAAAAGCACAGAAAAGAGAGTACACTCATTTCTAAGAGCCAAAGCTGGGACTCCTGCTGAGTAGCAAACCATTACTTGTGCATTCTAGTTTGGGTTTGCGTCTGGCCAGCTTGCAGCGCAAACACAGCCATAGGTGTTGGAACCGCTGTGCGGGATTGTGGACTTTGGGAGGCTTAATTTATTTTTTATTTTTTAATTTCTTTATCATTCTGTTGTTCTCCAGTATAAATAGCTGTCAGTCTTACCTGAGGCACCTACTTGCGTTTTAAGGGTGCTTCTGACTAGGTACTAAGCAGTTGCCTTGCTATTAATATTATTTCTCTTAATAGTGAGGGGACTACTATCTTGGCCTGTTTTGGCCAAATGTCTTATTTATTCTACATTTCTTTGTGGAATAACAAGCATTTATAAGGGGGGCAGGTGTGTTTTACGCAGATCATGCAGTGACTGTCTGGGTCAGTAATGAAATAATTGTTTCAAGGGAACTTCCAGTAGGCATAGAGAATTGCATTCATTCAGGTAAGATCCGTAGAGAGATCACATGAGAGTGGGCACATTTTTTTTTGTCAAAGCTTTCTTTTTTCTTAGATAAGTTTGTAGTGTGTTGTTAAATTAATAACACTTTTCATAGCATTGTCAGACATCACAAAACTGCCTAATTGTCTTCCTCAGAGGGACCTTTCCTGAAGTGGTTGAGATGCAGTTTATTTTTTATTTTGTGTTGTTTTGTTTTGTTTGTTCTGACTTTTTGAATGTTGTGGGAACTGGGGACTTTTAACAGCCAAGCAGTAATACTTATGTAGGCAATTTAAATATAACTAAATCAAATAAAACTGAAGTTCTCTACCAGCTTTCAAAGGCCATGTCATTGTGTCCAAATTTGGCTTTAATTTTCTGAAATTCTTATTTGCTTTGAATTTAATTTCCTAGTTTAGTGCTTGTCCAATCTGTCCCATATAAAACTTCCCTTCTCCTAGTTGCCTCCCTGCTCTTCCGTTGTTCTGTTACTGCACTAATATGGTAGTTTCTGCTCTCACTCTACATTTGTGAAACCTAATGGAGCCTTCCTAAATTCGGTGAATCTGACAGCTGCAGAGATGTTTGTAATGAGTTTGTTGGCACTTTTTTCACCTCGTGTTGCTGGAGTGCCTTTTGAGCCACTGCAACAAGAATTCATCAATGGTGTAATGAACAAAAAAAGAGGTTCCCTTGCTGAGATTACTGTCTTTGCCTTTGCTGGGACTTACCCACACTCAGTACTTGAGAAAACTGAACTGTCACTTAAGTGGAGTACAATTAATGTGTTCAAAAGCAGAAAATATCTGAATCTCTGTGGGTGCTCTCATACAGAAGTCAAGTAGCCTTAGACTGCTGTAGCTTAATCTTCTGAGCAACAGGTGGCGTCACGTTTTCTGTAGAGGGTTAGATTACAGCAATGACTTAAACCCTCACAGCAACTTGTGCTTGATTTTTTTAACATGCTTTATTGCACTGCCTTCACAATTTTAGCTGATTTGCTCTCATTTATAAGGAGTATAGATAAGTTGCTATATGGTAGAGATTACACAAAGTATAGATAGGTGATGATATTATTTTTTAATTCAGTCTGTGATTCAATGTTTAAATCTGCGATTGACTTTTTATTTGTAGATTGGATTAAATATGTGGTAAGTGCCTATACCAGTCTTTTTAAACACACATTCATGACCTTAATGAGCCACTACTTTGTTTAAAAAAACAGACGTCTTAGTGTGTCCTTGGATGATTAAAACAGTAATCTGTCCTTAACACCATAGCTAAAATACATTCAGATTAGTCTTCCATTATAATGCATCAAATGACTTTGAGCGCAAGCTGTCAAAATGATGTGGTTAGCGAGATAGAGGTCTGCAGCTGACAAAAATGAGGGTGCACTAAATGCATTTCACTTGGCTTGGGAGTTAGCAGAAATCTCAGATTTGGGAAATGGGTCAGTATCTCGTTCAGGAAAGCAACATAGGTATGTTAACTTCAATTAAAATGTTCAAAAGCTTCCTTGCTTGCTCCCCTTCGTTGCTCCCCTTCGTTGCTCCCTCTTTCTTTCAAAAGTAAAATGTGACTAACACTACTCTTGGTCTCTGTTCCTTCAAGGGCATTCTCATTATTCTGTGCAGGGTCAGAACGGGAAGGGAGTGGGTTAGGCTGTGCTTAGCAATAGGTCTGAAGAGCTTAACCTAATCAGACCAAGGATAAAGGAATCGATAGTAAGAGAGAAAATAAACAGTGCTGCTCTCTGAATATCATGTTAATGTCATGTGTTTTCCTTTCTGCTTTGTGAAAGGAAAGACTGGCCCCATATAAATGTCTGTTTATTTGTGTCCCCACCCCTTTTAACAACAGAGAAATGAAGATGGACAAAGATGGATGGGGCAGAGGAAGGAAAGTAGAATATAAAAATGAGTGGGATGAACCCAGGGTTTGGTGATAACTACAAGAGAGGAAAAAAGAGATCACTAAAATGAATAGACATACCCCCAGACAAACAAACAAAATGTCACCAATAACAACTAAAAGCCCTACTGCCCCACATATTCTAGCAGTTTTAGGGTAGGATTCATCTATCCCAATTAAGGTGTCGAAAAAGTGGATTTTTATATTTGAAAATTTATATTTTGTAATAGAAGAAAATAAATAGGTGCTGACAAGGAATGATTAGCCCTATTGTAAGGATAAAGATTGGGAGAGCACGTAAATCCTAGTGCATTGGTCATATTGTACTATCATGGCCTAAACGTAAGCGTAGGTATACCTTTATAGATAAGTATATGTGCTTATACCTATTTTTCCTGCTTTTTCATTTTCCTGCGTTTGGGAAAATGAAAGGTTTGCGGTTGCTGTCTGTTTGTTCCTCTGATTTTTACAAGTCAAACCAGTACTTCTTTCATTGGCTTTTTAATCCAATCATCTAGATCTGTATGCAGATCTGTGGTTTATAGTCAGCGTCATGGAAAATTTCAGTTAAAAATAACCCATGCTGAATTGTTAAATGTTTTAATTGAATCGTCAAACTCAGTGAATTCTTGGTTGCTGATTATGAACGCTCTTGACTTTATTGCTAAATTGTGTGATTTTTGCCATTCTGCTGCAGTTTCCTGTATAAATTACAGCTTCCAAATCATTAGTGGAGCAACAAGCGAGGTTCTGAGAAAATTCATAGAAAGGTTTGTTTTCAGATTTGTGGAGAAAAGGGATAGAAATGCCAATGATTGTGTTTTTGCCTATATAGCCATATCGAAAAGTTTCCATATCTCCTAAAGATCATATTCTATTAGAGTGAAGCCTAGATTTTCAGGAACAGGGGTAATTTCTGGGTAAATATGATTTTTCTTCCAGAGTTCAGAAATACAGTTCTCTCTCCCTGACAGCATCCACTTTTAATTACAGAGCTTTCTTTTTGATATTTTGCTCCTGACACTGAACGCTGCATGAGGCCATTGCATTTTTGTTGCTGGCTTCTTAGAAATAAGTTTTACACTGTTGACTTGATAGGCACCATTGAACTTTGTTGTGACACAGTAAAAAAAGTACTACTGGAAAACAAATAATAAGCAATAGATTAAAAGGGAAGAGAGAAGAAATCATGAAAGAAAAAGAACCCCAAACTGCTCATGACCAGTGGAAAAGAAATGAAATTACTGAAGGAAACATAATTATCTGGCTTTATGAGGAAGACATTGCCAGCTATATGGTGCAGAAGAGACTGAACTGAGGGTTGTCTGCCAAAGAAGCTGGAAAGAAATGAAGGGAAACTTCATGCCTACATAGAATCCAGCAAAACTGCAGATGAATGAGAATGTCGAGGGGAGTGCCATCCACTCATCTGGAAACACCTTTCAAGAGCCCTGTAAATTAGATGCTCTTGGGAGAACATGTACCTGAACAACAGCAAGTAATCCCTAATTGAACTTCCAGAGTCTGCTTCTTGATGATGCAAAGCAGTTGCACTCATAATTTTTGCTTTTTATCCTCCTCTTTTCCAGTGCTGATTGACCGATAGATTCTGCAGTTGCCACTGTGATAGAAATCATCACAATGCAACCAAGTATGGCTTGGTATATATATTTTTTTTTCTGTGGCATTCTCTTTCTTGTCAGGTGATTTATCAAAAGGAAATCCAACCAATTGGATTATAAACACTTGCACTACTTAGAAACAAATCTATGTGTACACTGTTTTGATTTATGTAAGTCATCCAAAAATTCAAAAAATAATAAATCTTAAGCCAAAAGTTTTATTTTGAACTAAAAACATTCATATACCAATAGGCATTGAAATGTCAATTCAAATTAAATGCTTCTCACGGGTATAAGTTGTATGTGTGTATATAATGTAATTAAATTCTTGCTATCTCTAAATTTCTGTTAAAAGAATTTTTGTTTTAGTCACTACTGTGGCTAAACCCAAGAGTTTTTAAGGACTCTCAAACAGGACAATATTTCTTCTTTCATGCTTGGGTCTAGAGTAGTGTTGTCATTAAAACAACAAGTTGGAAAAAGGAAATATGTTCATGAAACAAGAACCATTTGCATGCCATGCACTTAGAGTCTATATCAATTTGCACAGCCTGCTCTCACTGAGCAGAGCCTTGTTCACATGTGCTGCAGCTGGTGTCAGTTGATACATCATACATAAACATGTTGTATATTTCAATTCTTTGTCAGACACCTACAAGTTTATTTTAATAATTTTAATTTTATTACAAGAATATTGTACCTGGACCATTTGTTGACTTTGTGCATTGCTTTCACAGCAAGCCTCTGCTTGAAAATCATTAAAGACTCAATGAGTCTTACAGGCACCATAATGTGAGTATATTCTCATCTTTCTTCCCATAGGTGGTGGCCCCTGCAGAGTATGTAAACAGAAATGCGACTGAGAGTTGGCTATGAGAAATGATGAAATAAATTGTTTAAACATCAGGAGTTTGGGTGAACCAGACCGTGTTCTGGCACTGATGTCGTTTCTGGGTTCTGTAAAAGGAAAGCCATACAGCACGCAGAACAAGATCTCTCTTCTTCCTTCCCCTTTTAATAACTAATAATTTATATCTCTTATTACATTTTTACTTGTTTTTTTTCCTTTGCACTTGAGAGCACAGAACAGGTAGCAACATGGTCATATACATTGTATTGTATATGTGAAGAATCTCACCATTATGTTCACTTCCATCAGTCACGTGTGACAAAAATATGCAACTGCAGCTGAAAATGCTGGAATTACTGTTACTCTGATGCCTATTTCTCATCTGTAAGTATTAGAGAAGTTGTTGCATTTCATCTATTACCTGTGAATCTACTAGGGAAACCAAACAGAGAAGTCCAGCAGCTTGTCCAAGTACAGAAACATATAGGCAGAACCTGTGATAGATTAGAAGCTTTAAGTGTCCTTTACTCCAGCACTGCTCTTGGTGCCCTTGATGTTGTTCCCATGGAGAGCAATTTGGAGCATTTCTTGCTGTCATTTGAGAGCTAGGATTTGTTCCAGCAATTGTTGCAGTGGGGGAAAAAAACCCATACTTTAAAAAAACTGGCTGTTTTCTTTATTATTTATTTTAAGAGAAAACCTTGAAAGATTTCACCTGGAATTTTAAAAAATACCAATTGACTTGTGCCCCTAAGAAAGGGCAAGTTGTTAGTATTTTAGGCCACCTCTCTCTTCAATTTGGTTGTTGATTTCTGATTACTTATAAATCACAATCACACACCACCACCACCGCCACCTCACCCCCATTTAAGAAGGTATTGATCTCATCCCAAAATTTGACACAATTCTGGCAATGATTGAGGTGATTAGTATTAGCCATCAGTTTTACCCTTTGGAATAAAATGTGGCAAGTGAACAAAACCTGATGGCATGGCTGTGCAAAATTTCATTTAACAGCTCATTTCAGGCAGGCCAAGTTGGATTGGCAAATATATCAAATCACTTTTATAGATCTAAGCTGTCTACCTCCTGATTTTCTTAATCGTAAATGGTATAACAGATATTGCTATCGTTTTCCCATACATTGTAAAAGGAAAGTGTTTTAAATAAGGAGCAGAGCAACCTGATTTGTTTGGTTAAGTTTACAGGTATAGGTTGTATGTAGTCCAGATGTTTGCACACATTCCCAGAGTCCAAGGGCACTTTATTTCCTCTGCATCCAGTCTGAATACTCCAAACATGTCCAGTCAGTAGGCGGTTTCTGTCAGTGAGTTACTAAAAGGGCTCATCTGTTATATTTATATACTTTTCATCCAAGAATGTATAGGTCTTACTGTGCTGTTTCCAATTCCAGATATGAGGAAATATGCCAGAATACAAGTTGCTTGCTTTGCTTGCAGCTACTTTTGTTAGTTCTGACTCTTAGTACATGAGTTAAAAGGAAAGGGGGGTAATGGAAAGAAATACCAAAATGTATCTATCTTGGTGTTGAAATTTTATCTGGATTCTTATCATAGATCTAATCTGTATGTCTGTTATTATGTAGGTATTTCTGCCTCATCAGACTAGTATATATGATCTCTAATACGCCTAACACACATATCCTGGGAGGTAAGGAAGTGCTATTATCCCTATTTGAAAGATGAAGCACAAAGAAGGAAAGTGACTTTTTCAAGATTCTTCATGGTGAATTTGGGATAGAAGACAAATCTGTTGGTCCGATGCCATAAGTGAGTCCTGTTTGATTCTGCTTTGAATAGTTCTTGTACTCCAGAGCCCAAAACTACTGCTCAGCTCCTACTCATGACAGTAGTGGTTTTGTCATCAGTCTTGGGAATGGCATGGTAGACTTCAGAAAATTTTGAAGGCATACTTATGGCTACTGATAGGTTTTAGGCTTATCTTTAGCAGTGTTTGCTTTAATATCTGGGTTTGGGTGTTGAGGAGAAAAGTGGTGTTTATTTAATGAAAATTATCAAAATTGAAATTTTTGAGGACAGGAACAGTTTTCTATACTTGTAGGAGTCCTTAAAAATAGTAGCTTCTTTCTTGAGCTCTCACTTCTTGAGTGCAGGCCATTCAAAATGCAAGGAAAACCTTTCTTAAAATGTCAGGGTTTTTTTGATAGCTGGATGTGACAGCAAGTCCGAATGACTGCTTTTCTGGTCATCTAATTTCATTACAAAGTATATATTTACAGTTAAATTTATTAAATTTAGAATTATTCTCTTTAGAATAAAATCTAATAATTGGTGTATGCTATGTATTTGAGAAACTCAAAAAATCTCTTACCATGGATACATCAAGTGCTACCAAAAAAAGAGTGCAACCTGTGTCATTCCTTCAGTGGGCAAAGTCAAAGCAATGTTTCTACTGATTTCTCTGAGCATAAGATTGATGCATACTCTTATTTTGAGTGAATATGAAGGGTCATCAAGATGTCTGTGGAAAGCTATGTGGATATCTTTTCAGGGTGGAAGAGTTGGTATTGTTTGTTTTGCTTTGGATGCTTTCTGTTCATTTGCCATTTCTACCCTTGTGTGGAGGTGGCTTGAACTTACCTTGAAGAAAGAAATTTGTTAAAAAAGCTGGCCATTTTGCAGCTTGGTATCCTGAAGTACTGGTTGCCTTGAAAGCAGAAGTATTTATTGAGAATCCAAATGGATTTTCCCTAGATGAGAATAACTCTTCATGTCTTCTGTCCTGAATTAGGCAAAGCTTTTCAGATTACCTTTGAATGTCCCTATGTCAGTTGCTAACACCTGACGTGTCTCTGCTGACTGACAGATACTGGGAAGCCTCCTTACTGTCTAGTACCTTCTTCCTGTCCATTGTAGTCACAAGGAGAGTAAACAGCGCTATCTAGTTTCCCTTTCAGCTAGGTTGAATGCATGCCACTCAGATACACTGAAACAAAATTTCCTGTAGATACCTCCTATATTTCTGATAGGCAGTTTCTTAAATTTGTATTTCTGTTAGATAGGGTGAGTATAGCTTGAGACAGGTTTATAAGGTGATTTTAAGTTGTTTCAGTGTTTACTTCATGACCATGCGCTGTTGATGTGTGGGAATATGTCAGAGCAAAGTGGTTTGCATCTCCCCCTCCCCCATTTACAGCTCTTGGAATGGGTGAAGTACCTTATACATTAATAAAGCTGCAGATCTGAACAGTTCAACTCTGCCAGCACATGCTGTTCAACAAGAGGAATGTAGCAATATTTTTTGCTCAGATTGGTACTTAGAGGCCTGCTGTATTTTAGATAACTGACACACTTTTACATATGATTAATATAAGTAACTCATCAAATTTCTGTCAATTTTTCCAAAGAAGTGAAGATATTTGAATGTATATGGGTAGAAATGTCTCGGGTATTTTGCTTTTCCTCAAGAACTATAGTCCCTCTTTAGTTGAACATAGACAGTCTGGTGTCAGAAACTTACCGAATGTCATGGAATGAAAACATTCAGTACAGAGTGACATCCTGCTAGTGTATACTGTTCAGAAAAATCTGAAAGTATGAGTTCAGTCCTTAGTGGGTTTGAGACAACCTATACTCATGTCTAAACAGTTGGAAAATACCTATTGGCGCTTTTACCAATTCGTTTCACATTCTTCTTAGTATCAACCTTCACTTGTTTTACTTCTTATAAAGCTACTTATTTGTGGATATTATGTGTGCACAAATATTCCATGTTAATATCAAATTCCAGGCAGACTTATTGATACTGTCCTGTGGTATTGATATTATCCTGTGCATGATGCTTTTTGAAGAAGAAAAATAGAAGTAGTAAGAAAGGACATTCAGTTCTCTGCACAATAAACAACATGTACACCTTGGGTATGAAGCAGCTCTTACATAAGAGGTAATGTAGGCCTTGCTTTATATAGAACCTTTAGTCCACAATGCTGATTGAATATCAACTTAGATGAATACTGTAAAGAATTGTGAGTGATCTGAGCTGCAAATGAGATCTGCTGAATACTGCCCAATTTTTCACCATTTATCCAGTCAATAGTAAATGAAGTTATATAAGTCAGGTGGTAATTAGGAATAGACATATTCATTTTTCCTTATTTAGAATTTGCTTGAATGTTGTAGGGCTTATAGTTGATTCAGTTGTTACTGGATTTATGTTATTCTTAGGAGGGGCTGCAAGATATAGAAAGGAATAAGTAACAGGGTGAAACATAAATTCTTCTTTATTTATTATTTGCAAATAAACAAAACTAAGTAATAAAGCATTCTCCCATTCCTTAAATTGTTTTGGGACATTTTCTTGAAGTATATATTATACTTTTGAATTTAGATCTGCATTATAGGGTTTTATGTACTACTTCCTGCTATGTGCCTTGCAAATCATTGCTGAGACCAATTATTCCTACATATACCTGAAAAAAAACCCCTCCAGGAGACAACTATGCCTCACTTTTTCTTTTTTTTTTTTTTGCTATACTTGTTAGTATTTTAGAAGCTCTGTTTGCTCAAAGAGAAGAGCACCTATCAAATAGAACTTCAAAAGGATTTTTCTTCCTGTCTCATTAAAATTGTAGTCTGCAACCATGTAGAAAATGTCACTTGAAGTGTGAAAGCAGAAAATATTGTCTTGAACTGTGCATAATGCATTGGACAGGTTCTCAAAGCCAGTTAACAGGGATTATCTCATCTTTAAAACTTGAATAATCTGGCTGAGGAGGTTTAGATTTGATTTTCTCTGTTTTTTTTACCCTAAATTAAGTTTGTAGTGTTCGTAGAGTGCATTCATGTTCCTCTAAATGGCACAGCACTCTTGGGTTATATTCTTTTGCACCTTAGTTGCTAGTAAACCAGTTAATTTTTTTGTTAATGGGTTTGTTCTGTTAATCCCATGATGGGAGATTGAATGTGTGTCTGCCTTGTGGGAAAGACTGAAGATGTGGTAGGTATAAAGTAAGGAGATGTTCTCAGAGACAAGGAAGAGGGAAATATTTCCAGCTGTTTCTGTTGTTAAAGGAAGGAGAATGTGTGATAGGTGATCTTAGAACTGTGTCTTACTTTAGTCGTCTAAGCAGCAGGTGGCCAGAAACGATGGTACTCATAAGCAACTTGTTCTTTGCTGCTCAACAGAGGGCAGTTTGGCAGTGTTAAGACTGGCAGTAGTCATTGATCTATCAGAGAACAGCAAAAAATGTATTACCGTAAGTATCTATTGAAATGCAGCAATTATATCAGTGGCAAATTTGTTCAAAGCTTGTAAATTGCAGTTGGATCATAGAAAACATTGTACTGAGGGCATAACATCAAGGATTAAAAAGTCTTAAATCTTTAGCTGCCTTGCTTACCAAAGGGTCGTGCCAATATCATAAGATTTTATAAAAATCAGTAGATTTTTTCTATTTGCAGGGAGTTTGAAGGAGATTCAAAATACAGTTTAAATCTGGTTTCAAGTATTTTAGGCTAAAGAAAAATGTTTGCGTTTTATTTTAGCCTAGTTTTCCTAATAAAAGATTAATATAATGACATTTGTCCATCCTGTGCCAAATAACTTGTTACAGTGAAGTCTGAAAGCAGTTTAATATTTTCTAGTAATAGTTAAATTGAACACAAAGGGAGAATAAATGCAATGCTGTTATATGAGTTCAGCAGTCAGGTATTCTAAGTGACCTGTCTGCAGGCTGGTGAGCATAGGTACTAGCTGCCTGCTTCTGCGTGGCACAGAGCAGGCAGAAGGACAAGCAGAAGAGAGCCAAGAGGCTTTGGAGAGCACTGCAATGTTGATATGGGAAGCTGCTGAAGACCAGGAGAAAGAATCCTAGATGTAAGCAGGGCCTACTGTTAAGGTAGAGAAGTGTGAGGTTTTCAGACAAAAAAATCAGCAAAAGTGAGGTTCCACAAGTTAAATAGAAATAAATTCTTACATAACACTGACAAACAGTGCTCCTGTGTTTGAATATAAACCTACTGAACTTGCCTTTAAGTCCTGAAATTAAAACTGACTGATTTGTTGTCCAAGGGAGTAAAAAATAAAAATACTCATATATGAAGTTAATAAGTTAAAATCTTCAAAGAAAAACAAAAAAAAGACCTCCCAAAAAGATGCATCAATAATGCAATGAGTTATGACTAGTAATGTAGTAAGGAAATCTGAACAAACCTCTCTGATCTTCATCCATATTTTTAGCCTGACAGTGTTCCTTTAAAGAGTGGCTTTTCTAACAAGTCTGAAGAAAGCCTGCTGTGAGGAGAGGGTGAGCACAGTGCTAAAGTTAGGGCCAATGTATCCTTCTGTGTTACAGAAAGACAGATTTATGGTTTAGGGTCTGTCCTTATCAGGTTGATCTGTTTTGTAGATTGAGTATTAAAATGTCTAGCTCTGGACAAAGCCTTACCCTGCTGAGAACATTAAAATGTCATAGGGTTTAATATAGAGTAATTGGAGAGAACTCTACTCAAGAAGGAGATAAAGTGAAATTCCTAAAACAGATTTTAAGACTGCTGTGAACCCTTTTTGTCTGTCTTGAATAAGTGTGTTCCAGTTTAATGAGATTATTATGAGGCTTCCATCAGGTTTTATGCACAATTTTCTGCTGGTTTTCCCACAAAGACTTCTTTCTGTTTTTCAATAGAATTTCCTTTCTATTGGGTTAACAGTAATGTCTTTATACCTGATCAAATGTAGTCAAGTTAACTGACAGGCA
This sequence comes from Coracopsis vasa, assembly GCA_026283785.1. NCBI lineage: Eukaryota > Metazoa > Chordata > Aves > Psittaciformes > Psittacidae > Coracopsis > Coracopsis vasa. Next base: position 35,151 of record JANHGB010047055.1, read on the forward strand.
ACTTATTATAAACAATTATTGTCCTGATTTATATATTTCAATTATGTCAAGATTTATTTTGTTGTTTGGCTGCCTATTCAAGTTTCTCCTTAGTTGCTCTTGCACTCCAATTGCAAGGGCTTTTCCTTTCCCCCATCCCAGGCTATTTGCAGTTTTACATTTTAGGGGTATTATTTCCCTGCTGCATCCTATCATTCTGTGTCAGGAAAAAGGAATTGGAAACTATTCAGGAGGAAGGCAAATAGGAGAAAAGGCAAACTATAACCTAGCATCATTTGCATGCCCCATAAAGCTCAATTCAACCAAGTCCACTCCCTGTTGTTATGAAAGAAAAATAATGTACATCTTAATTTTGCACTTCAGCCATTGTTAGTCCCAAGAGAAAAGGGGTTATTGTAGTTCCAGCTTAGTGGAAATACGTAAGGTTTTTACTCATCTTGTGCATAAAACTTATAACCCATGCAGTTGGGACTGCTTATTTATTTCTTATTAATTCATTTCAGTCTTTATAAGTCAACTGAGCATTCAGCATTTGTAAAGTGATTCTGGAAAATTATTTTGCATAAGTAATAGTAAACACTGGCGTTGCTTCCTGGCAGGGAATGAAAATGATTCATACAATTCCCAGTGGCCTAATGAGCAGAAACAGGGACGGGAGCCATGAATAGCTCACTGGCTGAAATTTCGCAGCAGAAAAAGCCACTGTGATCAGCTGTGACTTCACTAGCAGGCATCTTCTGAATCAGTGGGAATTACTTATTGTGAGGCATAGAGGGGCACAGAGGGAAGATTTGGCAGACAAATTTGAAGCAGAGAGAGGCAGAGAAAGAAGAAAACCTCATACCTGGAAAACAAACTTAGCTGTAAACAGTGTTTTGCTTTCTCCTATTAATTTATCAAGATTTGTGATGATGCCAAGGAGTTTTATATTCTGTGAAGTGCTTTAACAAGCTTCTAAAGTACGCCTAAGATTTTACAGCCTGTGCAAATTCAGTGCTGCTAGGTCTGCCACGTTCTTGCTGTTTAAATGAGGACCCCATTACTTCAAACAACTTCACTGTCAGCCATTACACAGGAAATTCTTTCTCTTTCTCTTGTTTGTTTTTAAATACATCCAGTTTCAACTTAATTGTAATTCGTATTTTAATCTTCAAAAATCAGCAAGTGGGCCAATGAAAGCACTCAAAACGTAAATAACAGTGGTAATCAGATACCAAAAATAAAAAACAAGAAACAAAATCTCATTAAGTAATGAACTGACATGATTTTCTCATTTCTCTTTTTGTTTCACAACAGCTAGATTGTCAGATGACTCATCTGCTTTGATTTGAAATAAGATGGCTGTCTGTAGATTCACTTATTTGTATCGCTGCCTTTTGTCAGTGTGAATTTGGGAGGCTTTCAGAAAGTTGTACAACTTTGAAAAGTTTATAGTAGCTATTAGGCTGTTGGGATATTTTGTTTTCTTCACAGCTGCTGTTATCATTTAAGTATTTGTTTGTGCTATGATCCAAAAACCTTTACAGAGAATACTTATCTTTCCATTGACTGCAGAAAACTTTGTATCAGCTTTTCAGAAAGCTTTAGCTCACTCTCCTAAGGTCAGACCCAGAATAAGGTTCTTCAGCCCTTCTCTATATGCTGTTTGTTGTGTCTGCAGAATGCTGTTACACCACATCTGAAAGAAAATAAACAAATGTTTAAGTATAAGCACTTGAATAAGTGCTTCTGAGTTGATGCTCTCAATCAAGCTCAAAGGAATCAGATACTTCCACATGAAGGAGTATTACTACTGTGAGCCAGATCAACAGGGAAGGACTGTGGGTACAGAATGTGTTTCCAACAGCCTGAAGTGAAGTTCCCTGTAATGCCCTGTCTGAACCAGTAAAATAACAAGGTAGCAAAATAATTCCTGTATTAATTCTGGCATGATTTCAAAGGGAAATATCAGTGATATTTTCGGTAATTTCAGGAGCATTTGCCTAATGAGTATTAATGAAATAAAGAATGAAAACAAATAAACTGAGCCCGGTATTGTTAAGATAAAAATATTGAATGGAATTAAGATAAAAATATTAAATAGAATGGAGAATGGGAATAAGTAGTGAATAAAAAAAGAGTAAAGAGAAATGAAATTCTATTATAGAGATTTTTACATGGCCCTGCAACCTAGGTGATTGTTTCACGTAACTCTCTAGTTCTTTTTACCAATAATAATGAACAACTATACTATAAAATACATGGCTGTGCACATAACTACCACAAAAACTACAGGAAAGCTCATTAGTAATTACTGTGAACATTTAGAAAAAGGAAAAAAAATACCTACTTTTCTGCTATCTGCACATGATAGTCATCCTGGCTCAGTGAGCTCATTAGAAAAACAAAGTGGTTTTGTTTGATCATGATGTAAATGATACTCAACAGGGACTTCAGCCAGTATGTGAAGCCCATGTTCTTCTCATGGAGTGGGCAAGAACCCCTTGTTCCGCCCCCCCCCGCTGCCCCCAGCACTCTACATGCCACACTAGCACCCTCTAGTTTTCCATTTCTTGATATCACAGAGTGTGAAGATGGCTACTAAATGCAAGTGCAAGATAATGGCAAATGTGTTCATAGATTAATTTTTATAATAGTGCTATCTTGATTTATAAGGAAGAGAGTTACGTTTAATGAAACACTTCCACTGGTTTTCCAAATCACTGCCAAAATTTGTGGAGAATTTTCATCTTCTTACCTCAAAGGATTGCTATGTTGCAGCTTTCTTGGACTCCTTAGGATCCCATCCTTAAAGATCTGCTCTTCCCCCTCCAGCTGCTCTGTAAGACTGCCTATTAGAAATTGAAATGCTACAGATAACCAAACCAAACACTTGAGACCACAAAGAGATCAGTAACATTTGAAGCAAGTTTGGCCAAATTTTCAAGATTAAGGCAGCATGGGGTCATGCAAAATTGCTTAGAAAATCATAATTTATTGATTAAAACCAGAAGGAGGTGCTGAGGCATTTCCATGGGCAGCTATTCTGCATACAGTGTTATGTGTTAATTGCAGTAAAGATGTGAATCAATTAGAGATATATGGGTTATGTTTGCTAAATCTCTAAAGACGCCAATCAGGCAGGGAGTGCAGTTTGCTGTGTTGGTGCAGGGAAAGTAGATCGTGGATTGTTTAGGTCCCTTTTGATTCATTGATTACCATTCAAGGAAAAAAGGTTTGGATGCAGTTTTAGATCATGGCCTACAGTGAGCTTTGTATTTGTTAGCGTCTATGTAAAAATGAAGTCAAACCCAGCCATGAACCATGGTTACCAAATATAAAGCACAGTATCTTCTCTCTTTTGTGAAGTAAAGCTGTTCAGGTGAAGAAGAAAGGTATGTTCCTTCGATTTAGAAGAATATTGAAAATCTAGGTGATTTTATTGGTTGCTGAGGCCACAAAAAGTCATAGCTAGCAGCTAGCTAGAGACCACAAATGAGGTCAGGGAAATTTGTTTTAACTTTAAATTGTGCTGTCACTCAGTGCATCTTTAAAATAACAGCCACTCTCCAGATCTTGTCTGTATTACAGCACAGAACTCTTAGTTGTTAAAAGGCAGTGTTGAACTGTATAAGCCATATGGTAAATTCTAGTAGAAAAACCTTTAAATATTTGCATTCTGAAACTAACTAGAGTCTCATTGCTTGTTGAATTTATTTAATCACAACAGCATAGAAATACCCTTAAGGGTAAATATCAAGAGATCAAACGCTGCTGTAATGTAAGCAGTGGCAGTGCCTCACTAAGGAACTATTTCTCTCTTTCTTTGTTGGTGTCTCTAAATTCATCATCAGGAGCATTTTGTGGGGAAGGAGTATTATATACAAAAACAAGTCTGAAATTCTTCTGCAAAACACAGTGAGCACAAACTCTCTGAGATACCTGCAGTGTTAATCCTACTTTTCACAGCCACCTTACTCAAAGACTAAATCTACTATTTCTTTATTTTGTTTTTGTTTAGAAAAGCACTGTCATGTAGATCAAATTTCAGCTTTGCTTCCTATTTTTATCTCTATCCTCAGAGTTCTGTAGAGATTAATTGTCCTTCTTCATTTGAACTTTGGGAGTTTATTCCTTTTTATAAAATCTTCCTTTTTTATGAATATTATTTTATTAAGTTGGTAAGTTTATATCACAAAATAACACAAAGAAAGGCAGCTGAAGAATGGCAAACAGAATAATTAAATAATTAAAACAATAAGTTCAGTAATTCACAGATGATTTTGAAGTGACCTTCCAGAATAAAAAAGCCTAAAGCTGTGTAGGACATACGAATCTAATGATAGTTACTGTGCCAAGAGAATCGGAGTAGGTCGGTAATGTTGATTTAGCTGTCTTAATTGTGTTGAGCACTGCAAGTCACAGAATAAAAGAGCAGTGGTGAGAACAAAAGCAGCACACACAGTAAAGAAATACTTATGGAAAAAAATATCCATGGAAAATGGTCAAAGAGAAATAATAAAATGAAGTAAGGAGGCAAGGACCGAACACAATAAACTAACATTATGGCAATATTCAATCAACCCCCCCTCCATAATTCCAGGTAAAGTGTAAAAAAAAAAAATATTCCATTCTGAAGCATAGTATTTTAACTGCCTGGATCACTGGCAGTGAGGCTAAAAGCCAGGACTCTTGCGTAATGTTGTGAGAAATGACGTCTTCAGCCCTTCCAGTACAAGCTTCGATTATGAAGGTGTGAGGGGTTTTTTTTTATTTTATTGTATTTTGAGGTCAGGTACAGAAAAAAACCTTGTGCCTTTGTGGAATTTTCCTGTAACACATTTCTCCAAGATGAACAGCAATAGTGTTTGATTTTCTGTTAATTTTTCAAGTCACTCTGTCTTACATGTGTAGGAAAGGCTTTCACTCCACTTACGGTATTTAATATGTAATATTCAAAAAGGTCCTGGTTTATGGGGCATGGAAATTTTTGGGGAAAGATAGTGGAGTGATGAGAGATACGTGAACTTGTGATTCCATGCACCATCTTATTTTTTGGTGCTATTCAAATGTCTAGCTTTGTTCAGATACTACTGCTCATACTGGTACATTTCCCTTTACTCTAGACAGACTTATGAGTGAATTGCTGTTCTACTTTTTGACATTTTGGAAATGGAGACAAATGGGGGTTTTGTAAGTCCAACCTCCTCCCGTAAAGCCCACGTAATCTTTCCTGTATCTGTTGTTGAAATGGTGTATTGCTGCACCGTCATCAATTTGTGTAGATGTGGTTTATGTATTATACACCTTAGTTGGAGGAAGCTGGGTCCAAACCTGCAGCAGCATTAAATTCCCTATGGGCTGTGCAAACCCAACAGGATAGCTGTGCTCTGATAGATTGTTGTCATATGACAGCTTTTGGTGAGGAGGGAGGAAAAAGAAAGGGGGGGGGCAGGGAAGGATTAAAATTGGGGGAGGATGACACTTCAGTTTGGGGATATCAGCATGCATGACAAATTAGCTGTGGTTTGAACTTGCAGGTAGGAACAGCCATCAGGAGTTGGCTTAATTGCTACTGTTCACAGTGCATGGCTAGGAGTCAGCAGTACTTGACTAGGTAAGCTGTATTAAAAATTGCTTACAGCACAGGTATTTGGGAAAATTATGAAATATTTGACAACAGTATGGAAACAGAGAACAAGTTACTGAGTTATGGTTTTATTCCAAATTGTTTTCTGGTGATAAGTTTGAAGAAACCTCAGCAGAAAGGAAATAAGGGAATAGGAAGATGATGTCAGCCTGGAAACATAAAAATAAATTAGTAAACCTTCACTTGTTTTTGCTTCTTGTCTTAGACAAATAATACCAGGCGACCACTACTGTGTTCCCAGCTTCACATTCTAGTAAAACAGCACATTTCTTCTCATTTCAGATGACATTTTATGTTAAGCCTATGACAGTTTAATTTCAGTTAACCATAGCTAACGGTGTGAACATACAAAGAAAGCAGGCAATACTCATTCATTGACTGTATATGTAAATGAGGTAATCCATTGTGTTGGGTCATTGGGGAGGGCACTGATTATTAAAAACAAAAAAAGTTCTTCCCCCATCACTCTGAAAACCTTTCTGCCTGACTGACATTTGCAAAACATTTTGTCTATACTTATTGAAATGGCAGAAGTCTGAAATATTAAGTCATAATTTTGTTGTTGATTCAGTGTTCCAAGTGTACGCCTGTTAACTGACTTTATTCTGAGGTTTAGCTACCTTTTCAATGTTCCTTTCCTTTTGTTAGTTTTCAAATGTGCCACTGTTGTCTGAATGCACTGTAGTTACCTTCTTGTTTTCAGAGATGTTTAGGCTGTTCTGTGTGGTACTGACTCAGTTAACTAGAGAATTGGAGGTTCTGGAGTACACTTTACTCCTGAAAATTCTGTTGTGCTATAGGAATGATCCATTTTTACAGTTTTTTAATTACTATCTACCACTGCAAGTGTTTTATCCAGTATTCATCTTGCAGAAATGCCAGTAACAGCCTCCTCTAATTATGGGGTACAGGCACACACAGTTTTTTCCTGAAATTATGTGAGTGTGAGATCCTTTGTAACTTCTAAGAGACCTATTGAGCACAAATGACTGCCAAGACCTGTAATGATTTAACACTGATTATTTTCAGTCATCTATAGTACAGATACATGCAGATAACTTCCACAAATACCTAATGTGGAATTCCTCCGTGGAGTGATGCTGTGTGTTGACTTGGTTTTGCTGATCCAAATCATATTCATTATTCCATAAATACTTTTTAATTTGTCCTTAGGCAAAGAAAGGGTAATATACAGTTTCTCAATAGGTTATTGTAAGATTACAACTTTCTGCTGGGAAACATCATTAAATATAGAAAAGGAAATGAACAGTCTCCATGTACAAAATTAAGAACAAGGGTGGTGGGTGAAAGAAAAGAACAAAAAAGATAAAAGAAGATCTAAATACCCCCCACCTTTAGTAGCACTTTTCTCCTTCCGTTGAGTTGGACAGAGCATAACTGCATAGATTTCATGGGACTGCCTTAAGAAAAATTAAGAGCAACAGCATAAGGGGGTCACTTTGAGGAAAAACTTGGTATTTTTGCAAAATAAAATACCATTATAAAAATATATACCAAAAAAATCATATTTGCCTCAAAAGAATTCCTTCTGTCAGTTTTATTCATGCTTGGCATCCTGTGCTGAAATTAGTTCTCTGGAATCAGTTATTAAAATCTGTGTAAAGGCTCTCATTAACTTTGCATTGTGCCCTGCAAATGGGTCTCTTAAATGTATAGGCTGTTCAGCAAATGCTTGGCATCTTAAAAATAATAAACTGGTCATTAGAAACATGCAATAATATTGTTATAACAATATGATTGTTGTAATGCATATAATTTACTGGGCACTCTATACATATGAGAATTACATTTGTGTGGCATAATCAAAGTCAATGAGAGCCTTTCCTTTGATTTCAATAGGCTTTGGATCAGGCTTTTAGCGAAGTACCATTAGCTGTCAGATGTGTTTTTGAGACCATATGTATCAATCTGATTAATTAGTAGCAATCTAAAATGTTTTCATGAATGGTTTCTTCAAATTCAGGCTTGCATAAAGAACACTGTAATATCTCATTGTTGTGGTTCCTTATACAGCCCTTTTAAGTTCCTGTTAATTCCCATTTGATAGTAAATTTAACCTCCTTACCAACGTAATTGATTAAATAACAGGGATGAAATTCCAGTAATGCTTTCTGTATGTGAAGCTGAAAAGGGAATAATTACTGTCAAAGAAACTTCTGGATTAATCTTTCTCAGATTCTGCTTCTTTCTTTAAACTAAGAATTCTTTTATTCTTTTAAACATCTCCAGTTTTGTTGTGCCTTGTAAATATAAAGATGCTCTTTTATTATTTCTTTTTTATAGTGATCTCTGTGTGACAGATGACATAGAGATGACCCTCATATCAGTGTGTTCCTTTCCAAAGACATAGTGCCAACAGCAGGACTTGCTTTTTCTTCTTGCAGAGCATTTAATATGTTGGAGATTAACTGTGTTGTCCAAGTGTTAGGGCTGAGAGGGAAGTAGAGTTTAAGTTTACATAATGCTGACATTAGTGTACACTAACATCAGCGTTCATTGTGTCAGTATTATTTTAGACAAGCTAGAGCTCTGCAGATTTAAATAGTTCTACATATTTTCAATTCAATGAGTTACTGTGTTACAATCCCCCCTTTGAAATGTGATCTGAAAGATATCCAATGAGCAAAACAGAAATTTTGATTAGAAATAATTTTTGCAGAGCTATGATCTTATTACTAATTGGAATAATGAATTCTGTAGCTTTCATCATCCCATTTCAGCCTGCTAAGAAGCATGAAGTTTTATCTTCATCAATGGGTTTTCCTTTAAAGAAGCTATATAAAAATTGATTACAATGAGTACTGTATCTTTGCCATTAAGAGAGATAGGTTTGTTTTCATCATAAAAAAAATAACTAGATTTTTATTAACTGTTTTCTCAAATCCCTGAGGCTGATCATATTTTCCATTTACTTATATTTTAGGGAAGTACAGTCATCTAGAAAATGAGCCTTTTTTAACTGCTGAGTTAGGCTAATAATCTTTGATTGTAAAGTCTATCCTTGAATACTGAATATTAAGTTTTCTTACGTTGATATATTATCACTTAATATTATGTGTATATATGCTTGTTTTCATGAGTCTTTGGATTATTTTTACATGAGTGAAGGTGTTACAAATAAAATTTCTCATAGGGTATATTTTTGTTGTAGTAATGCTGTTTCAGCATACTAAATTATGAACGGTTTTGCAGAAGTTTATTAGAAAAACTTGACAAATATACACATTAAATTTGCCTGTGTCTGAGTGCAGGGTACTTATCATCTCTTCAAAAGAACTGAAGGACTGAGGTGAAACATAAAGTAAGATTATAAAGTAACATAAAGTAAGGATGGGATTTTCCTAACCAGATTCTTCTGTGGAGAAAGTAAAATTTTGAAAATAAAACAGCTTTAAAGAAGACAATCTTTCTATATAAATTTTATTTTTTGGCATATAACACATCCTCTTTTTATCCCTCCCCTGCCCACTCCTTGCCACCCTCCAAGTTCCTTGAAAGCACAGGAAAAACCTCCTATTATTTACTGTTACTTTTAGTGCTTTCTTCAGGTAGGATGTAGTTCCATACTGTGGTTTGCCTCTTGATTCTCCTTTCCTATCCCCATCTGACTTTGGGAGTTACTTGGATTGTTTCTTCATCCTATCCACTTTAATATCCGTCTTCATCTCCATTCAGTACCTGTACATAACAATGTTTTCAGAGCCAGAGACTGTCACAGAAACTATAGTAATTAAACTTAGTCTTCTGGTGTCCTTGTCATGCCACCTCTGTGGGCTTGCTGGCTCCAGGCTTCCAAAAGGCCTCCCTTCTTTATGGAGAAGGGATAAGAGTGAGACTTCCATTTTCTTAGCTAGATTTCAGCATGGAAGTTGCTTCTCTTGTGATATCAACACACGCTTCCACAGTCACACTGTGTAAAGGGAATTTGGGCCATCATGGAGGCAGACTGAGTTTTAAAAATATGTTTGCATCAGACTTTGTTTATAGCTTGTCATACATGCTATCACCTCAGAGAAACATGCCTTTCCATGAGAGTATCAAAGATCCTTACTTTTGATAAGGTGGTTTATAAAATAGCCTAGAATATTTTCATTATTGTGTGCCTCATCTTTTCACCTTCTTTTCATCATTCCTCCAGCTGATGGATAGGTATCTGTGTACTTGGCAAATGCCTCAGGCATTTTTTTGCCGATTTTGAGCAGTTTAAGTGTTGTATGTACATTTTCCACTTTCCCAGTGAATACAGACTACAACATATCCTCACAAACCTTCACTCTTCTCTTCCTTTCATAGTATCACAGGCAATAAATAGCTAGGCCTTGCAGTCTATTTATGGAAAGAAAAAGAAAGCCTCTCAGTGGGACGTCAGTGTCAGTTTTTCACGGAGTTTTCAGAACGTCATTTTCTTGGCATAAATGTTACCATAATTAAGTATTTTCCAGGAAGCAAAATTGATTCTCCATTCTGCAGCTTATAAACTTAAGCATTGTTTTGAGGATCCACACTCATCTGCAAAGCACTGTGCCTGTTTTACTCAGCATGCTCCATTTTCATGTCACTAATAGATCCTGCTTTTTTATTTTAAGAATGGGGGAGGGGGGGAAAGGCTATTGAAATATAATCAGAAACTGTGTGGGTTGTTGTTGTCTTAATTCTATTCTAATTATGTTGTTGGCATCCAGATGACTCACGCTGAATCTAGAAATAATGTTAATAGAAATAATTCTCTCATAGGTTGCTCCCTCTCCCAGGCATATATACAAAGAATGCAGGGTTAGTCCCACAAAACTTTATGCAGGTGGTCTGTCTCTTGATGGACAGATTAAAAGCTACTATGAGGGCATGAATCTGTATATTTGTTAAAAAAAAAAAAAAAAATCAATTAATTAGGTTTGGCCTATAACTTGCACTCATTTTGCATGTTGCATCATCTGCATGCATTTCTAAACAATGCTATCTCACTACAGTTTTTGTATCATGTGATATGCCAGATCTCCCAAGCTAAACAATACTGGGCCAAACCTGTTCTTAGAAGTTTCTAAAACCACTTCTAGTGTAATAACTAATGAAATAAAGTAATCTTATAGGGATAGGAGACAAAAAGTTGGTGGCTGCTGATTGCTTGTAATAAATGGACTAGTTTTACGGTTTTGTAAGGGACCTGGAAAAGAGAAAGGAGAAAAGAGATTATTTGTGTATGTACATTCCCATGTATTTTGCACAGTTCTGTGTTTCCAGTGCATTTACTGGTCTAAGTAAAACACATATGTCTACATTGATCAGTTACTTGAAATCTGACATTTGTATTAGAAAGTAGAGTGTGACTAGTATTCTTAAGTATGGTGCACTGATTCTAGTTGATTGAAACAATTTGACTTTCTTTCTTTCCTCCTTTCCCCCTGACCCTGCACATAGTATATTGAAAATAGTTTTAATTATTTCACACCTGAAAAGGAAAAACAAGGGGAAACACAAAGATGTTTTTATTTGTCTGTTATTTGTTAGTTCATTTAATTATGCGTTTCTAGCTCACAATTGCCTAGGTAAGTGAGTCCTAAAAATCTCATTAATGCAAACTGTGGGAAGAGAGGAACCATTTAAATGCTACCTGGTTCTTCAGCTGAGTCAGGTGAAAGGGCTGTACTTACCAGCTGACAGCACTGTTTCAATAAGTGAAATTTCCATTGTTGTTGGCTCTGCTTGCTTTTATTGTTTTTCCTATTAGGAAAAAAATGCTTTCTTCTGCTTAGGTTTTAATGATATATGGGGCACAATATTGATAAGTTCCTTTCAAAGATGAAGTCTCCTGTCCTTTTTACACTAAATGTTCTTGAAATACATTTCTGCTCACTGTATCACCCATCCAGTCTGTATCCCTTGGACAGAGGAATACACATGTCTTCAAAGACCAGCAATGATAATTAAAACATCCATGATTTTCTTATTTGATGTAGGATCTTCGTATTTGATGTAGGATCTTGTGAATGGGAATCCCCAGAGGAATGTCTTTATCATGAATTTGAAACTGTCTTGTTGGTCTGCTGTGAGAAATGAAAGACCAATGTTCTTACCCTTTTAGTAAATGTAAAAAATAAGAGCAGTTTCAATTTTTCTTTGCTGGTTTAGACTGAACCAGATGGGACCTTGCAAAAACTATTACTTCACTGCTTACAAAAAGTCAGAATACCAAGATTAAAGGAAAGAAAAATGAAGGAGGAGAAAGTATTCTTGTGAGCTAATGAGACCCAAATGCAGAACAGCAAACAGAGAAGACAGTGGGGGGAAATTCTACCCTCAGAGGGTAAATTTGCAGTAAATGCAAACCATCCGCCATTGTTTGGTCTTGCCAATCATTCAAGAAAACTTGTTGCCAATAAGAAATGATTATAGCTTTAGTTCCATGATTACTCCTCTTTGCTGGAGAGTGTTCATTAGGAGGAGCATTACTATTCCATTCTTTCTTTAGCACTGTCGGATGTTACTTGATTATTTTTTTTTAACTGTTGGGTTGATGGAGGGGAATTTGAGAACTCATTCTAAGGAGGTCTGTGATAGTTGTTCTTTTTAATTAAATACTTTCAAAATGCCTTGAAGTCAACAGGATTCTTTTTGTCCAATCTCCCTCACTTTCTAACAAACTATTAAAACTAATCTTGCTTCTAGGCTTGTGAAGCACGATGGGTGGGAAAGCCAATTACATCAATATTTTATTTTTAAAAATAGCGTGTATTTTTCCCACTATCGAGACCTGTTACATTTCCAGCAGCATTCAATACAATAGAGTACTGTTAAATATACCACTGGCATGCAATCAACTACCATTTATTTTACTGTTGAGTGATTTGTCACAGTAGATAGAAACCATTTGATACCATTGACAAACAACAGACAGTCCATAGCTCTGAATTTCTGTAAGACTATTTTTGTAATGAATGGAGACTTAATTTCAGCTCTGTTTTCTTGTGGGTGCCAGACAGAATTGTGCAGAGCAGAACAGCAGCTTTATTTATTAAGTCTTGCAATGCAGTTTTGTTTAATTACTGCTGACTTGTCAGACAATAGTCAATGACCTTCATCACGCAAGGTGAAACAACAACTCTCATCTGATTCCTCCTAGCCAAACATCTTTCAAGGAAAACACTGTATTGTCTAATTGATTACCTAAATATCTTACAAACTAGCAGCGTTTTAGAGGCCTTTAGGGTCCAGCTGTGTTTTGGATATAGAAATTTCCCATTCTATCACAATATTCTGGCAAAAAATTAAAGGCATTGTGGAGTTTTTAGTCATGCCTGTGTTAGGAGACTCAAGGGTCCACTCTGAAGTGTTGATGTTGTGCAAAAAATTTATTCTCACTAATGAATTTCTGAGATCAGACCAAGTGTTGTGTAATTTATTCCATCCATGCTCTGTAAAACAAAAGGTATGAAGCACATTTTGCAGGTAGGTTGCCCTGGCATACCAATGCACATCTGGCACACAAGTGTTGGATGCCTTTTTTATTTGCTAGCTCTAACAACCAGTGTTTACCTGAAATAGGTGAGGAAAAAAAGCAGGCAGTAATACAGTTGGAGAGTTCTTGTGTACTATAAACTGTATACTAGACTCTTACATACTGACATACAGAGTAGCACCAGTGACTTCTTTGCAATTCTCATTCCCATCTCCAGACTTGAGAATGTTCCATAGCAACTTGAATTTACTAAAATATCCTCCATTCCAATTCATGAAGAGGTACTCCCAGCAAGGTCTGGACATTCTTTCAGAATTTACTTTATTGAATAAGTGTCAGTATACCTTTGCAAATGTCCTTAGAGAGTTTATAGAGTAAGTTGATGAAACTGCTATTATTATTCAGCCTCAGTAATAAGAGCTTCTTTTCGTTTCATTCTTCTTGAAAAACTTTAGTCCTTTTCCTGTTTAGGGTATGAGAAGATACAGATACTGTTGACAAAGACCAGCTCTGCACCTATGAAACCATGATTACCTTAATAAAAGACCTGAAGAGAATAGCACATGGCTGGGAATAAGTTTGCTTTCCTTAAAAAGAAAAGGTATGCCAGCTGTTCAGAATGGAGACCTATATATGCATCCTAAGTGGAAAACAATTTATTAGTTCATAGATACTGAAGATTTATGTGCTACAGATAATGATAAAATGGGATCCCCACCCACTCAGTGATTGTTTTAATGCTTTTTCAAGATGACAAGTACAACAAGCATATTTACTTAAATGGAGAGACAAATGTGCTCTGATACACTGTAACAAGGAGAAGCGGGATAGTATGATCAAAAGCTGTAGGACAAACAGAAAACCTTAGTAATGCTGGGCTTGCATAAGTGTTACCACAAACAAAAGCTATTAAAAAGAAACTTTAAGTTTTAATAGTACTGCCTAAAGGAATATTTAATCAAATAAAAAGCTTATTGAGCCTGTAACCATAGCAATGTGAGAGTCCATTATAAAATAAAATAATTTTATCCTCTGGAAACATCAGTGTTATTTCAAATGCCTGTTATTTCAAAAAGTCCTGTTTTGTAACAAGAAACAGAATTTAAACACACTATTCGAACGTGATCTGATTACTTTTTTAAACACCTACTTCTTCAGGTTATTAAATGAATTACATTGACTGTTGAATGAATAACACTGATAAGGATTGAACTAATTAGAATAATGGAGGTTCACCAATTTCTCATGAATAACATTTGTTTCCTGAAGAAACAAGCTAAGGAGGTTTGGGCTACATGCTCTGAAATGTCACCACAGGGAACTTGCAATCAAAGAATGCTCACCATCAAAATTTGGTCAGCTTTAATAGCTGAAGAGTTTTGGAGCATGTGACCACCCTGAAGGGCATGCCGGCTTCATTAGAAAGACAGATTTGCCAAATATTAGATTTTATTTCAGTGTATTTATGGCCTATATACTTAGTCGGAGGCTCTGTGACAGAGTTAGTGGCCCACTGAAAGTTATGTACTAAAATCTTCAGCTACAAAACATGAAAAATCTCAAACCTAAACCAAACAAACACAAAAGGAAATATTTTGTCCTTTTAATCAAAAGGCATATAAAAGAAATTGCATGTGTTTCTACATTCTTTTTATCCCTAGAAAGTGAACAATTTAACAAAACAATTCCAAAGATTCTTGGCTGGGTATTCTTTTCACAATATATATCTGTTTTTATCTTTCTCTCCTATGGGCAATATTGGGAAAGACCAGGAACTCTTTTTGTCATAGTTGTGGTAAAATGAGGTAATCAGGCTAGGAGAACTTAATGCACCAGGGCATCACTGGTGTAAGTTCTCCAGACAGGCAACAGGTTTAGGAGTCTGTCATCTTATTGAAAAAAGAAACCGAACAAAGCAAAACAAACAAACAAACCAACCCCACAAAAAAAACCCAAGCAACAAAACCAGTGTGCCCTCCCCCCCCCAAACAAAACAACACCCCAAACCCAAACAAACAAACAAGAAACCCTTTGCAAAAAAACCCAAAACAAACAAACAAAAAAACCCACTTGCCCCACCAAGAAACTAGCCCTGGTGTGGCTATGGTTTGGTTGTAGAGAATAATTGTAACTGTATAGGCTATTTTGCTTAACTGGAGTATTTACTAATTGAAGTGGGGAGAAACACAAGCTGAATAGAACTGTAGGTCATTCTCACTGGACGTGAAGAGAGAAGGAATGAATGCTGTTGAATTGCTTAGTGGAAAATTTGAAAGCCTCATTGTCCTGGGTTCAGCAGTAGCAGTCATTTTGTCTCCTTCTTAGTAGCTGGTGCAGTGCTGTGTTTTTGACTTTCGGCCTGGGAGCAGTGCTGATAACACCGATGCTTTTAGTTATTGCGAAGTAATGTTTAGTCTGACCAAGGACTTTCTGAGTCTCATGCTCTACCAGGGAGGAGTGGAAGCTGGGAGGAAGCAGAGACAGGACACCTGACCCAAACTAGCC
>JANHGB010047057.1:0-29441 GCA_026283785.1 Coracopsis vasa
GGCCAAAAACTAGCCTGTCTAGTTTCTAACTGCATCAGCTCCCCAAGCTAGCTCACTGCGTGCTACTGCATAAAATACCAACCTTTATAACAAACCTCCTAGTGCGAGCTTGAAGATGAAGGTAGGAACATCAGGCTGGGAGTGAAAGACAGAGAGTGACTGCAGCAGCTCTGGTTTAGATTAGCTAAAGCACTGTGGAATTGCACTCTTAGAGTGTAGTTAGGATTGCACAGTGATTTATGGGCATCCTGACGCACATGCATGCTCAGGAGCGTGTGTGATAATAAATGTGGCAGAAAATCTTGGACAGAAAGAAGAATTACTGTTAATAAAAGCATTAAGGAATGATGGTACCGAGTCTGCCTGCGAAGTATCCAGCACACAATAGCAGTCAAAAAAAAGATAAAATTAATAAATAAGAAGGCCTCTAAAACTGAGGAGGTTGGCAAGGGAAATGTTCACAGCCTCAGAAAGTTCACAGCCTCTGTGTGTGGAAATGAGGTGCGAGCCCTGCCATCAATTTGAACTGTAGCACAGTTGATCGAATACAGCGAACGTGCTCATGTTAAGGCAGCAGAGACAGAACCAAATGATTCACAGCCACATGGTTTTCATCCTATTAAATGGAAACGAAGCATCCCCAGCTGAGGCACCAGCTCAGGGGGAGCATTGCGGCTGTGGACATAAAATAGTAATGGGTGAGTGATTTTCCAATTATTCAAACAACAGTGAGTGAAAAAGGCTGCCCTCCTGCTCAGAGATGCCATGCGTGTTGTGGCCACAACCACACTTCCAAAGCAGTTATTGACAAACCTTTATAAGCTTCCTTAGTTCAGTGCACGTTTAACCTACAACTTTAGTGCTGTGGGATATAGGGACTCATCTGGATCAATAACAACTTTTCCCTTACCCAGAGAAAAGGTTTCACCATACTGGAGACCCACAGTGAGGATCTTCTGGTTGAGGTTCAGGCTTCCAGAGCCAGTGAAAAGTTCATCAAGATGAAGGGAAATTCTTCTATTGTTTTTAATCATCTTTAGAGCAGGCTTTTTAGGAAGCCATCTGTTCCAATCCATCTTCAGAATAGAAAGCTGTTGCTCTTCTCTGTGTCTTTTTTTATCACCCTTCAGCCTCTGCCTTCCCTTCCACAGGTGAGTAATAAGAAGCCCTTAGGTGCCACAGAAAAAGATGACCAGTGAGATGCAATCTGGAAGGTATGAATGATGCTCGGTGAGAATCCTGTGGGTTTGTGAGTACAGCCCAGAGATAAAGCTGTCATACCTGGACAAAGGCTATCAAACAATAGAATCTGCAGCTCCTTTTGTTGGTCCTGCCTCAGACTGTAAACTGTCTGCAGCCCCACAAGTGCCCAAGTTACCATGTTTGGAGGGGAAGACGAGCCACTTTTCTTGACACTCGTTGGAAGGATTCTCTCTCCTAGTTGTGGCACCCAATTCATTGGCAGAAGCTGCTGTCATCAATTGGGAAGTCTTTACAGGTGTCTAGGGCTGTAGAAGGAATCTGCTCTAATAGCTCCAACAAAGAGTCAAAAATCACTTTCTTACTCAGGTGGTCTTCCTGGAGCTGGTATTGATGTTCCTTCCTGATATGAATGACAAACTTCATGGGATGTGGAGTTTAGCAAGGCAGGAAAGACCTTGGATAGAAGTATCAGATTTGAGCCCTTTGAAGTAACCAAAGGTATGATGGAGTAGAGACAGCAAACATCACACCTCACCTCAAGGCAAGCTGAAGAGAGATGAACAGAAGTGACAGAGTTGAGAAAGAGTTCATGCTCAAAACAATACTATGATCTGAGCTGGGGATATGGAGCATCCACCAGCCGTACCAGGACGGGTAAATATGTGGTGGCATAAGAGCAGTATGTCCTAAAGCTATTTCTGAGGTGAAAAATTCTTAGCAGGATTGTACATACAAACACACACAGCTAAATGCAGGTATTGTAAACCTACATTTTAGGTTGCATTGCCTTGCCAGGTACAGGGCAGTGCTGAGTGAGTTTGCTGTGATTTTTGATGTCTCTTCCTTAGGAAGTTGCTGCTAAACCACACATGTCTTCAATCAACAGAAACAAGCTGGCACTAGTACTGAAATAGGAGAGCTAAATAAAATCAACCCAAATGAGATAAAAACTACAGAAATAGAACACCTCCCACAAAGCTTGACCATCCTCAACTCAAGATTCATATAAGCAGGAAAAATATTGTGACTTCTTTTTCACAGCTCATTCTACCCTTCTGTCTAGGTGTAGCAAATGTAACTGCTGAAGACTTGCTGCTGCTGTTACCTTTCATGTATGTTCTCCCATCTTTGCTGACTGGATGACACATCAGATGCTTTTTGCATAACATATCACCTATAGACAATGAGAGACACAACATCTCACCTATTTGAAATCCATATCTAAGGATGAGATGAATCATACTTCGAGAGGTGCCAAAACCCTTGCCCATTGGCTACTGAGAGAACCTAGACAATGACCTCAAATTAGGCACTTAGGTTCCAGATGCATCTACATTAGTGAGTGGTCTTATCTGGAAATTCTCAAGGCTTTATGTTACATTCACTAGTCAAAGAAGGGCTTTCCTTTCCTCTGATACTCTCTGCAGGATAGCCTGTGAACCAAGCCACATACTGTTTACAGACGTAAAGTGATAATGTGATTTTTCTGTGTATTCCTGGAGCAGGAGGAACTGTAAATGTTGTCCTCTTTGCTTTTTTACTTCAAGCTGCAATAGGTAAGGTGGTGAGATCTTAACAGGGAGGAAATGAGGTTCAAAGAACACTTATTAGAATGTGTTTGTACAGTCACGTCATGTAGGATTGATGCAAAGTTAAACTCTTCCCTGCGGTGCAAATAAAACCTGTCAAGTTATGGCATGGACGTATATCCCTGTTACCAGGGGCATTGTTTCAAATAATATGTTGCTCCAGGTCATTCTTAAATCACACTGGCTGTTGAAATGACTAAGGTATAATTCTGGTTTAACCCCAGCTGGCAACTAAATATCACAGATGGGATGGGGAGGAGAATAGTAAGAAAGTAAAACCCACAGATCGAGACAAGAACAGTTTAATAATTGAAATAAAGTATAATATAATAATAATAGAAACAATAATAATAATAGTAATAGTAATGGGAAAACCCAAGCGATGCACAATACAATTGCTCACCACCCGCTAACGGATACCCAGCTTGACCTAAGCAGCTATCAGTCCCTTCTGGGTAATTCTTCACAATTTATATACTGTGCATGATGTACTGTGGTATAGAATATCCCTTTGGCTAGTTTAGGTCAGGCATCTTGTCTCTGGTCCCCCCCAGCTTCTTGTGCCCTTCCTCACTAGCACAGCATGAGAGACTAAAAAGTCCTTGATCAGAGTAACTGCTACTGAGCAACAACTAAAACATCAGTGTGTTATTAGCATTTTCTCAGTCTGAAGCAAAAACACAGCACTGCACCAGATCTTAGGAAGAAAATTAACTCTATGTTGGCAAAACCGAGAACAGTATAAAATGTAAATTGAGAGACTCATGGACATTCTTACTGATAAGAAGAATATTAGCTTAATTTTTCTTCATTAATAGTCAAAAGTAAATTAGGATTGTGATGAGAGAATGTGAATTGAGTTGGCTTTACCTTCTGGCTCTTTTATATTTACCTAGAGAAGTGCCTAAAGTGTCAGTAGAACTGTATTACTTCTACAGCTCCCCCCAACATGACTGAAGCACAGACAATGCATACAAGCTCGTCACAGAAAAAAACTGATTTGGAGTCCCACTGAAGTGAATAGAGTCCTATCCACTGCCTTTGATGGTTGTGAGAAAACCTTGAGCACTTAATTTCAGAAGTAAACACATCCTTTCTAGTCTCCTGAGGGAAAAAAGAGACATTTTTGCTGTCTGGTTGGATAGAAAAGTGGATGAAAGATTCATAATGTGTTTTTGCTCTATACTCAAACTTGGCTCAAATCTGCACAAATCACATCTGAGACCATCTGTCCAGCCAATACATTTCTAATTTCTGTTTACTGTGGTCCTCTGTTAGGTCTGCTTTCCACTGCTGTGCACTTAAGTAACCTTTCTTTAAAGCTGTTAATAAAATCAATATGAGTGTAATAATGCAACGAATGTTGCATTAAACCCCCAAAATTCTCATTGTTTATCTTTTGCAGTTAACTCGAAAAGCTAAACGAAGTTAATGTGATATTAGCAGTTAGCTGAAAATCCAGCTGAGATCTCAAGATAATAGATCAAAAACTGTCCCTGAAATCAGGGTAAAATAACTGCAGGTGAACAAGTTGACCTAATATTTACAGGTCATTTTGAACAATAATGATGTCCTTATTCTTCCCCTAATATGATCCCTTTGTATTTGAAATATCCTGGATATTAGCCATACGTGTGCATCTGATATAAACCTTCTGCTAGTATCTAGCTGACACAACTGGATAATATATCATCTTCCACTGCTGGATGTGGCAGAAATATACATGAAGACATGTGAGATAAGGAAGTCACAGGCAGAGCTCACTGGATAAATGAATGGTTCCTTAAGGACCTTTGCTAGCTGGTATAAGTCAGTTATCCCAAGGGAGAAAGAACACTTACAAAAGCCACAAACACAAGTACCTTCAGAACAAATCATCACATATAAAAGCTTTGATATGAAAGAATTTACATCCCATGATTGCAGTCTGAGCTTTCAATTTACTGGGCTGGTTAAGCCAAGAAGAGCTGCTGGAAGTCTATATGCTTGCAGAGAATCCCCTGATCATCCCTGAAATAAAATATCCAAACATATTTATTGTGGCTTGTATCTACTAATATGAGCTCTGCTAATGATATTTTAACTGCAGCTAATAACAAACGTGCAGATACTGGGTCATATAAGTCCCTGGGTGCATGAAGACATCAGAAAAATGAAAGTGCCTTTTATCTATTTGCAATTCATGGCAAAGAAATCTTAACAAGATTAAAACCAAAAGGCACAACTGGTAATTTTTTCATGTGTTGAACTAAAAAATCTCACAGTAGGGCAAGTAAATGTGCTGAATTGTACCTATCTTGGAAATCTTAATAGCTTAGAGGGGATTTCAAGTGATATTTGTGGTTTTGAAGTGTCTCAGGAGTTTATTCCTTGCAATAAGGACTATATTAATGAGGTCTAAGCAGATGTGAACGTCAGTGTAATCTCCTTCTATGGTTTAGCTGTTGTCAAAACATCAGAAGCAGGTGGGATGGGTAAGTTTCTCTGAATTTTGACCCAGAAGCTCCAGAATTTGAAGAAAACAGGACATCTTGAGAAAGATATGTCTTCAAATATAACCATGACTCAGTGGGAAGACTGAATTCATTGCTTAACAAAGACTGGACATCCTTAGAGGACGCTTTGGGAAAGTACTTCAATGATCCATGAAATATGTTCAGTAACACAGCTGCAGTGGAGGAATAAAACATTGGCAATTAGAATGAGGCTTGAAAAAGATACAAACTAGGTATAGTGTATGAATGTAACTGAAAAAAAGACAAATTTTTCATCAATTTATTCATTATGCACTAGCAAGGTACTTAAAAAATAGAGAGAAATGTGTGTTTAGATATGGATTAGATATGGATTGGGTGTTTAGATACAGAGTTAGGCAACAGAAATGAGGTACCTTACTCCATCTATCTAAGAATTTTGGTTGTAAAGAGCACGTGAAGATCCCACAAACAGCACTAGAATGTAAGGGTGTCTGACACCTCTGAAAACTAGATCATTTTAACTGTGTGCTAAATATAGGAAGGGGTGCCTAGCTTTGTGCATCGCTTTTGGAAAGTTTGGCCTCGGGTCATAATTGCTTATGCAAAATGCAATCCAAGATGAAAAACACCCAAAATAATGGCTTTTAACGACAAAGATAATTAACTGACTTGATCTAAACTTACAGGGCCTCATCATTTCTAAAATGCACTGACTTGGATTCTTAACTATGAAAGGAGGTGTAATTAGGTCTGCATATTTTAAAATCCTAATCTTAATGAATGTAGGAATTAATATATATCTGTATCTACAAATAAGGGGATAAGAGAGCAACAGTTCTCAAGCATTAAGCCACGGTTTTTGATTTTTATGAGACTAGAAGATGGTGATAAAAGTGGGGACTAGAATGGAAAGAAAAGAGAAAATAACAAGGATTTACTAAATAAAAACATTGAAAGCACAAATGTGTCTGGTTGGTCATCAGTTGAAGCACAGAATGAAGTGTAAAGGGAAGCTTGCTTTGGAAGATAAAACATATGCTAAGAATTATGTTAAACTTTACCCTTTGGTAATGTTATCTGACATCCAGAACCTCTGCTGCATCACTCTTCCCTTCTCAGACATTGCCCTTTATGTTGTAGAGTGTCAAATCTCTTTGACTGTGTCATCATAAGGATTTTCCCCTGACTGCAGCCAACAGTGAGACTGTCTTGCAGTTAAAAGGAAATAAAAGCAAATCTAGATAAAAAGCAGGAAGAGTCAGGGTACAGACTGAGAAGAACAGATGAAATGAAGTAGAGAAGGACTGAGCTGTGGAGTGACCTTTTCCACATTCCCAGGGCTGCAACACTGCAGGGTAACAGCTAGATCCTAAACTGTTTTCAGGCTGATTGAGAGAGACACAGATTCATACTTCATAAGGACCCTCATAGGTAGGATCCCTCTAAAATTGGTGGAGACCATCCTACAACTTGAATAACATGGAGATACCTATGGAAGAAGAGGTACTTCTCTTCCTTTGGTGGTTTTGAGAGCAAACGTGTTGCAGAGTTCAGCACTGATTTTTGAGGCATGGATTATGATTTTCTGAATAAGGGTAGTTGCCAGTACTGAGATAACCTGGAAGGATGCAGACGCTTTCAAGAAAGTGTTGAGATCTCTTTTCCCATTACCAACTTGTGTACTGAGGGTTAAAGAGTCACAAGTAGCTACCAGAAGGTGGCAATCATCTTTTCAGTGAGAGGAGGAAGAATACTTTTAGCCTGCAATGACTAGCAGAATTATTCCAACTAGCAAATATAAGAAAAGGACAATCTAATAATAGCTTAATATCTACTCAGCTGGGAGGAAGAGGCACTTTCAGGTGGTGATTAAGAACTGAAGAGGTTATTGTGTGCTGGAGATGTCTGTCTCACATTGTGTCAGGAGGGGATTCCAGAGTGGCCTTTACAGTGATGTGATACAAAGTTAGATGGGAGCAGTCGTGTACGCACATGGTCAACTCGTCACTACTGCAGAGGCACAGAAACACAGAAAAAAATCCAGTAAAGCAATATTTGAGACAATAGTTGATGTAAAGTCAAATACTTTAAATGAAAAATACAGACAAAGGGGATTTTGACCTTTTAGCTGATCTCCTCCCGAGGGAGCTGAAAGAGAAGACAAATAGATGCTTAGTGGGCAGCAAAGAATGAGCTCCATGTTGCAACCTACACATGTAAATGAGACAGAACCTCCTTTTGGTAGAACTTGCCTTCTCTAAAGCATTCCCAAATTGAGATCCAAGGTGAGGTTTGAGTAGCATCCTTTGAAAATAATTCATAAAAGGTCTGTAAATTGCCCCTATTGCCCCACACTGCCTGAAAACCTTAAGGAAACATCTGATAGTTATACAGACAGCATTAATGCTAAAGCAGAAGCAAAGCACAGATCCCTGAGGGATCAGGAGCACCAAGAGAGGAAATCCAGATGCACACAACCCCATGGGAGCACATACTCCCACTCCGAGTCCTCATGAATTCCCATATCTCTTTGGTAAGAGCTTTGATGTACCACTGTTTCCAGTCATGATATTTTGCAACAACCATTCCATGCACAATGTGCTGCTAATAGAAATATTGAAACAAAGCAAACTAAGGGAGAAAATCAAATGTACTTTAAGATCTGAATGGTTGCTGGCTGACACTGTGTAGAGCAAGACACAAAAATGGCAGCTAGGACCCACACTATAACCAAGTGGGGTAACATTCTGCAGCACAAGATACTTAGAAAGAGCTGAGAAAAAGCAAGGCTCATCATTTTCCCATTGGCTTTGTCATACACTTAACAGTTCCATAAACTGAAAATTTTATGTATAGATATTACATCTTTATTGCATTCTATCTGAAGGGTGTAATGGACATAGACATCAATCTGAGAAGTTAATTTTAGACTTAAAAATCCAGGTTCATTTTATATAAATTCTCAAGTGGACTCTTCTTTTTTTAATGTCAGGAAATTATGACAAATGGTATTAAAAGCTAAGCTTAATATCAGGACAAAATGTAGGCAGTTATAAGTCTTTTGAAATCATGGTGTGATTTTCATAAATCTTGGGTCAGACTTTCTTCAAGAGCACTGTGCTTAGGAGAATAAAATCATACTGTGTATCTTGAAAGGGTACAGCAGAGTGTAATTAGGCTGATCCGAAATAAAAGGGATATGTATAAAGAAAAGTCAGTAGTGAAACAATATATTGTATAGCAGTGCATTATTTGATGATTGAGTGGTTAATTCTATAGAAAAAATACAATTCCAATGCCAACATGAGAATTACGCAGATCTACCCTGCTGGAGCTGATCACAGGTCTGTCAATGGTGGGTTTTTTGACTGGAAAATGGATGGTTTACAGGGAAAGTGAACACACTCAAACCCCTATCAAGGGATCACAGTGACATTTCAGCTTTCATTTTAACCAAAATGATCCATGTTTGGATGTTGTAAATATAACTATTCAGTAGAACAAATGCTTAAAACAAAACATATAATATAGCCTTTTAGGCTTTTAGGACCTTTCAGTCCTGCTCTCTATAAAAACCCAACCTGAAAAATAGCAGTCCAACAAATAAGCAGAACCCAAATGGCTGATAAAATAAATCCATCCATGTGAATTTAAGGTTTAGGCCTTGTCAGGGAGCACCAGAAAAGCCAAGATTTCTGAAAGCCACTAATTATAATCAAAGCATAGCACATTCTGAAACTCAGCCTTCTTCAAGGTGTCTCTAGCTGAGCACCTCCTACCTGAAGCACCTACTTTACTTAATTGCTTTTCCAAAACCTGGCCTAAGACCCAAATTCCAGTATTTACTCAATGTCAGGACAGCAATATGTGGTCCTTTAATGAGATTTCTTTCTCATGCAACACTCTTCTGAGATGCATGAAGGGGATGTAACATGAGCTTTTCAGAGTGGTACTGAAACTTATAGTGAACCTGGAAATATTCCAGCAGTATTTTAGATGCTATGGCTCTACAAACAAATCCAACAGTAACAAACCTTGTTTGCTATTAGATTATGTTATTTTTAAATAAACTTGGAGGAAAAATTGTCAGCAAATGGGACCATCTGAGGCTTTTTACTTTCCTCCTGATTTATAGCTATAGCTCCCCTGGAAATTTTAAGCTAGTATCAAATCCCTGCAGAATCTTTATCCATCTTAAACCAAATAATTGTCTTCTGCAGTAATACCAATTTTCCTGTGCCTCTAGGCTTGTGGGTTTTGATAGGAAGTTCTTTTTGGATCCTAATTTATTTGGTTATATTACAGTGAGACAATTCTGCTTGCAGCAAGTTTCTGGGAGGGTGAAGGAATATAAAAACACATCATCAGTGTATATTCCAGAAACATTATGAAAACCAGAAACATTATGAAAACCAGAAACAGGAAGAGGAAATTATACCAAAATAGTACTTCTGAATATATGGGATCTCCCCATGTAACAGAATTATTCACTCTATATGGCCATGCTAAGGGCTGTAAAGGACAGTGAAGATTAAAGTGTAAAACAGGGCTAGGGAGGCTCAGGGGATCAGATTTGTTCTTGAGCAGTTGCAGCGCTAGAGAAATTTGGCACCTTACAATGTGGTTATCTGGACTCTCAATAGCTGATGAAAAGAAATAAGCACCTCTGGAGGATTTGCTTCTCATCCTGAGGCAAAAGGTCTGCAATAGGTAGATAATTTTTCTGCAGAACCATAGATCCAGCTAGCACCATTCTGAAATGATCTGAAATGAACTTCTGAAATGAGAAATTTCTGATCCATTTTTCATTCAGCTTTAGTTTGCATATAGTTTAAATATTCCTTTCCATTAAGAAGGTAGTGGTGGGCCAAAACCCCATTTGTAACTCTGCTGTCCTGACGTTGGGGCTGGAATCAGAAGGACACCAGCCGCCAGTTGT
Source organism: Coracopsis vasa (assembly GCA_026283785.1). Taxonomy (NCBI): domain Eukaryota; kingdom Metazoa; phylum Chordata; class Aves; order Psittaciformes; family Psittacidae; genus Coracopsis; species Coracopsis vasa. The sequence continues at coordinate 10,209 of JANHGB010047057.1, forward strand.
TTGCAGACATGTCTTCCCCCCAGCTCCTCATGTACTTCTGCAGCTTTTAAGGCTGAAATAGCATAAACATCCTTTATTTTTCTCTTACAGTCTGTTGGAGAAATAGCTTCAATGGTAAAGTTATGAGTTTTGCAGCTTGGGTTGGCTTCCTTATATTTATATGTATGGAAGTGGAATTATCTGGGTTTTGCATAAGTAAAGATAGTAAGTGCAAAACTAGGGTATTTATTAGCACGTCTAATCTTTTTCTTCTATACAACACTTTTTTGTTGTTAACAAACTGCAGATTTATGTACCCATCCTTACTCAGATTGATTAGTATCATGACTTTTAAGCTTGGGTATTTGCCCACAGATGTAGACAGGTTCCTACTTTTAAAAATCTATCATCAAGCAACCTAAATTCCTCTGATAAGGGGGCTTAAATTCCAAATTCCCATGGACATGCCAACAAAGGGTAAGTAAACCCTTCAAGTTATCTCTGTGAATTCGCACCAGTGACACCAACATCCCTGTTCCTGCCTGAGTGGAAAAGGGATTTGTCTAACCTAAATTAGAATATAAAGAAATACCCTCCCACTCCCATATCAAGACACAGCTAAACTCGTATAAGCAGTAAAATACCTGTATAAAAAGACTTAGGAGTCAAATCCATAAACTAAGTGGGTGTCTGACTCATAATACTCCGTTTAGGGATTGGCTATTTGTTCCCTTTGGAAAATAAGCTTATATTTTAAAACAGGTGAGCTGGGGTTTATTTATATTATTTAAAACCAGATCATTTGATATTTATGCACCTTGTTCTGAGTAAATAAAAGAGGTCCAGACTGTAAATCTTCAGCATACTGAGTTGTTCTTATGTTGCTCTTTTACGAGCCTTTGGATGTAATTGCAGTAACTTCATTGTTTATCTGCAGACATTTTGGATACAAGTCATTGTTCCTGGAACTCTGCAGGCTGTTTGAAACCATATTTTTGAAGCTGTATTGGTCTCAAGGAGCCAGCATTTCGAAATCTTTATTAACCATAGGTAGCTGCTGCTCCAGTAACCCTATTGAGTTGTTCTTCTCTTCTGCTAAGCAACAAGACAATTAGCTTGACCTCTGTCTTCATAAATTTAAGTTAGATCTTCAGCAGTTAATTACAGCAAAATAATAGCAACAATACACTTTAGGCAGGGCAGTTTTCATTTCAGCAGGGGCGATGTTTTCTGAACATCAGTATGCACTGAATTGCAGCGTTAATTTGAAATGGTTACCGTAATCTGAGCAATAAGTAAAGTTTCTAGGACAATTCAAAGGCAAAAGAGACACCTTGGTTGTATTGAAGCAGCCAATGAATAGTCTAGCTGACAGTCAGACAGTTAGGCAGACAGATTTCTGACCATATTCTGTGCTGATTTGCTTCCCTCAAAGTCAGGGGAAATTTTCTCACAGTAACTTCAGCTATAAGCAATACTCTTGCAAATATATAACAGGACACTCAAGACACATTGTTTAAATTCTCCAGAACTTTAAAGCTAAAAATCGTGTAATTCCATAGTTTCTTCCTTTTATGAACCAGTCATAAAGCAGGTTTCTCCCTGTGGGATTTTCGTCTCGATGCACATCACACAATGCGGCATTTGCTGCTGTTCTGATTTTGCAGCATGTCTACTTGAAAAATCCTGCATCATTTGTGAACTGAAAGCAGGAACCAGGTTATTTTGCAAAACCAGTTCTCAGCTCAGGACTCAGGTATATATTCTCACTCATTTTAAAAGGACATCAATAATTTGGACTGGTGGCATTTGATATAAGTCCTATACTGCATAATTAGCTTGCCTTAAACAAATATTAATAAGATATTCTCCTTGGTAAGCACCTGTAAATTGGTCTTTGCAGTGATATGCTGCTGCTGCTGTTATAGACTGTCATATGCTGAAGGCATTTCCTGTCTTTTTATTGATGTATTCTTGGGGTTGTCACTGCTCAGACAGCTACAACTGCAGTTCAGCTTTGCAGGTTTCAGTTTTAGTTGCCCTTAGTCCTTTAGAGATCCAAATTATGGGCCACTGAATATCTGACTTTTAAACTAAAGTGCAGCTACACCTGTGTGACTGTTTCAGTACGGGTCTTTATTCCTCTGGGGCATCAGAGGAAAATCACTTCAGGGTACTCCAGTGAAATTATTTTCTCACTACTGCAGCACATCTACATAATACAGGTTTATGCAACACAGATGCAAGCAACACAGCTACATCAGTGTAGAAACCTAATGCAGAGGAAAAGCTCTTTACCTCTGTAAGTCATTGCTCCTTAGGGAAAGTGATTTTATAAAATCACGTGGGGGTTTCTATGTTCTCTATTATAGTCAGTGTTTATTAGGGTTTAACTCTTCTTGAAGCATCTCAGAAAAGGAACTACCATAAATACAGCAGATAAAACTTGTAATTTCTTTTCCTTAAACCAACAATGCTGTGCTATTGAATGTTCTGGACCATAAAGCAGCTCCCCAGCAGGCACAAGTTTAGTCCCCCTGTTGCAGATAAAAGGCTGCCCCCATTTTTCCCCCTCTTTCACATGTAGGCATTGGGCAATACTGTCAGACCACACCAACTTTGTAAGACTAAAAAGTGTTTCTTTCCAGAGATAACCTTTTATAGAGACATTGAAGCTGGTTTTCCACCTCTGCATATGAGCTCACTATCATGTCTGCTTCTAAACTGCTCCCTGACGGTTCTGCAAGGCTTGCTGTGATTTAGACTTTGGTACACCACCAAAACAACTTTGCCTCTAGCTGATTACTTTCTGCCTGTAATTTCTTTGGTAATCACAGTTGTGTGGTTGTTTCTCTACCTAAATGAAGTGCTGCTGGCAATGCTACTGCAGGGCTTGTGAAACCAGAATGTGGGAAGAAAAGCTGGTGTTTCACAGGGGAGGGCAAAAGAGGATTGAACTCACAACAAATGCTGAGCTCTTAAAGGAGGGCTTATAAGGAACACTGCAGCTTTGCAGTGGCTGGTGAATACATTGCAGAGCTCTCAAAAATACATAAAGCTACATGGCTGCAGTGGTAGTTTAAAACTAGGACAATCATAATCCTAAAAAGTTACCTAAAAGGAAAGAAAAATAATGATTTTAAAAATCTTCCTGCTGGCTTTTTGCTCTGTGATTCATCAAGCGTTCACTCTTCATTTTGTTGTATTGAGATATATATATAAATCTAGTATGACTTGGGCCAACAACTGACCCTGGCTGGCTCCAGAAGTCGTATTGCTTGAGAATACAAGCTAATGTAATTGAGATGGGCATTTTTCCTTTCTGTGATTTTTTTCCCCAGAGATTGAAGAATAAAGATAAACATTCTTCCATGAACTTAATTCATTCCTTCTACAGTCATGTTCACATTTGTAAGCTTCCTAAGGCGGCATAGCTATGTGACCTTATGTGTACAAAAACCAGCTCTCCTCCTGCTCCTCCCTCCATCCCCTCTTGATGTTTGGAACCTGTTCGTCAATCCCAATCAAATTCGAGGAAAAGGAGGTAGGAGATTCTGAGAATTCAATATCCATGAGGGTGGTGAAATCTGTCATTGGACAGAGGAAAGAGAAGGGAATTGGCATCCTCTAAATTGAAAAGAGGAAGAACTCATATGAGACAATTTATCTGGTGGCTGCTGGCCAGAGTTGCAGGTACTGGCCCACTAGCTGACACACACAGCTCTGAAACAGGCACAACACACGTTGTTTCTCACCCAGCAAGATACTGAGAGTCTCAGAGGGAGAGCTAGACTTAGTGCTGTGATGGCACAAACCTATAACAAAGCTGGTTTCATTAGCTCCTCTGCTCAAAGAATGACTTATTTCATCCTCTCGTTGACACTGATCCAGGAATCACATCCATTTTCATCAAACAGAAGTTACTGAACTTACTCAGGAGAAATCAGGTGAAATTTGGGAAACTTAAATTAGATGACCCCAGAAAACCTCTGGCTTTACATCCTGGGAAGCTATGAAAAAATACACAGATCAAAAGTGAATTCCAAAGTGACCTGCACCAGTGGATGGTAGAGATTGACTGTTTGGCTGGTCATGGTCACCCAAGTGGTACATTGAGGCCATGCCACTTCTACAGCCAGTCATAAATATGCAATATGCATTGCATTTTAATATTCCTGATCAATTTATGGCATCATATTTCAGAAAAGGCAGCTGTGAAGTACAGTGAATTAACAGAATAAGTCAGTGATCATGAAATCATTTGTTCAACTTTAATAATTTCCTTCCCCATTATGCACGGGATTGACAATGATGGAATTTCAAACGTAATGAATGAAACTTTTACAATAGGTAGCACCTGGGAGGAGGAAATAAGACAAGGTGGGTAATGCACACTTGTGCTTTAGCTTTTCAACTCCGGAGACTTGATTTCCAATCTCTTTTAGATCACAACAGGGAAGAGAGAAGAAAAAGGGAAAAAACTGGAGACTGCTGTTAGACTCCTTGTATAATATGCATTCTTTGGGTAATATTTTCTCAATGCCATCATTTGCACCCAAAGATCATTCCCATCAGATACGCTGAGCCTATCGCCCCTCTGTCTTCCCAGTAATAGCGTTATCCCTAATTGTCATTGGTGCGACAGAGGAGAATCAGGAGCTCTCAGTATACAGCCGCTTGTGAGACGCCGACAGGGGACAGTGCATCAAAGAGGATTGCATCTGACTCAGCTCTTTTAAGAAGTTGTTTAGTTTCCCAGAGAAGTGGGAAGCTTGACTAATCCATAACAACCCAAATCATTTTGCAATACATTCTTTTAAGTGAGTTTGGCCATGTAGTTTCTCACTGACAAAATCCCTTGTTTTTCTAGGGGTGCAGAGAAAGATTAGTACATAAAAGACCATCTGTCTCCTTGCAGCTGACAGGCTAAAAGATGGTCTTTTTCTCCTCTCTGGAGCAGGTTGCAACCCTCCCAGTCTAGAGGCAGTGAGCATTTGTTATTCCTGTGAACATTAGCCTGCAACAAACATTTCTTTTCCTGTGATTTGCTGTCCTAGGATAATCACTTGGCCACTTAATGGGCTCACCTATGTGTAAGCTCCTGAAGCCTCTCACACCCAAGAGACACATACTCATATATCAGGTATTGATGGTTTGGCTTCAAGATGGGATATAATTGTGTCTTTCCACCACATACACAAGCTGGCTTTCTAGAGGGAAAGCTTTCCTTCCTGCTTACTGATAAAGTCTTTGGGGAAAGAAATGAGATTTTTCCATCTGTCAGAGGTATCAAACCGGACACCGTTTCCCCTATTGTGGTTAGTTCTGTGCAATGAGAAGCAAAGAACTGTGTGACTTCTATTATTGCTTACACTAGTACAGCTTTTGGAGCCTAAGGCCTTTCTATGCTATGTGCTTTGCAAACTCAAAATAATAACCTCTTCCCATCCTGGGGGATTCTAGTGTGAATAGGTAAGCCAGGCAAAGAAAATAGAGACTAATATTCCTGATTCAGGGATGGAAAAAAGACATGGAGAGACTGAGCAATCTGCCCAGAATAACAGGGGGATATAGGGTCAGAAGTGGGAGACGTATTCAAGTCTTTTCCCAGTTCTTTTATTACCCTATTTCTCTGCAACTTTCCAGTTGGTGTTCATATCATTCCACCCCAGGCATGTGCTTACACTCGTGTCAAGAAATGTAAATACATTTGATAGTCTTTAACGTTTACAACAGGTAGGTACAGGAAGCATAATCCACAATTCTAGGTTACTCTGTCCTTGTTTTAGGGTGTCTCATAAAAAAAATACAGTTACCACCTTACACATCAGACATGCAGGGGACTAGTGTGTTATCAGGTTAATATTTAACAGTCACAAAATGGTTTGCTATATATGGGGAAATATGCTTTCTAAATGTAAAATATAATCTCATATTTGGTGGATTTGAGCTTTGCACATGTCACTGGATCAGCTGCTGCTACTATCAGATAGGCTTATCTAGATACTTACAGAGCTAAAAAATTGCATATGTGTATCATATGTATTGTGGTCTGTATATCCTATCAGCCACATTCAATTGCTTATTTCTGGGGATCAGGGATTTTTTCTTGGAAAGAAGACTCAGTTTCTTGCCTTCTCCTCTCTTTGCATGATTTTTGGGCATCTGGGTTACCAACATGCCCATTTCCCCATCCATAAAGTATGAACAATAATATAGGACTGTGGATAGTATGAAATTGAAATCCCTAACTTAGTATGACATCAAAATGTAAGCCACTGTAGCATTGACATTCCTGGTGAGACAGCCAAGGGCAAGAGAGTGCATGTAACGCTTTCTTCTTGGTCCATGTATTTTAGGAATAAGGACAGCTTCTGTTGTAAATTGCTTAATGGAAACAAAGGGGATATTTTCTTAACTACGAAAAGGAAGGCGAGTCCAGGGAAGAAGTGGGAATCCAAGAAAATCATAGAATCATAGAACAGTAAGGGTTGCTCAGCTCCATTTCAGGTGGAGAAGCGAAAGAGGCTCCAGTGCTGGGTCTTTCATCTCAGAGTTCATACAGCTCATAAGAAAGCACACTTCATATGGCAAATCCTCTTTCTCAGGAGTAGGTAGCTCTAGCTTTCACCAGCCAGACCTTCCGTGCTCTCCAAGGGAGAGGTTTAATAAGTGCTTTTTGTTTCCACCATGTATGCAACATAATGCTGTGTCAGAGCTCCCTTCACACCAGCTGCTGCTGCTCAGAGCCATGCTGTGTCTTGGGCTTGCTTGGGAAAACAGCAGAGTCACGGGCTGTGGTCTTGCTACTCCACTGCCTTTCCCTAGAGCTGCCCAAGTTCAAACTTAGCATAGTGTTTTCCCAGCTCTCTGGCTGGTTATTTCTGCACAGTTTGCCATTAACAGAAGACTGTGAGAATGATCATGCTGGGTCAGACTAAAAGCCCTGCTAGCATCCTGTTTCAGAGAGTAATCAACTCTGGATGCCCGAGAAAAGCATAGGAGCGGACATGCATGTCATCCTACTTCCTCTTAGGACTCATTCAACCTTTATCAGCTTGTGGCTTAGAGATCTGCTAAATGAGAGGTGGTGTTTTCATATTTAACTGACCCAAGTGCAGGACATTTCTTTCCTATGAATCTCTTCAGTTTCTTTACTCACTGATGTTAATAAGGGCAGGCCCATTACATCCCCTGCTCACTTAGGCTGGGCATTTCACAACTCTTTAAATGCTTATTCAGACATGTGGGAGAAGCTTTCTGCTGTGCAGGGAAAGATAAAGAAAAAGGCTCTCTTTTATGCTGAGTAAGCCATACTGCTTTATAGAAAATATAATCCAGGATCTCACAGCCAGGGAAGAGGAGATGCTGAGTTTTAAATGCTTACTTACAAGCATGTGAAATTAATAGGTTTGATTTTTAATACTTGAATTATTTGTGTGCTTCATAACCTATAAGGTAGAAAGGATTCAGACTCATTTCAATTACTTTTGTTGCCCATTCTATATCCAAAAGTTTCTTGCACTGTCAAATACTCCTCTTTCCCAAGGGCTTTGCTTCTACTACTCTTATTTTAAATAGCAAAATTTGTTGTTGTTGTGGAGTTGGCAGAAACAGGATAACGTATGTTCAAACTTGTGTCTCTACATCTGTCTGAGAGGGGCAGCTGTAGCTTTAATATGGTCTTTCTTTCCTTGCCAGCAGATTAGAAAAGGATTATGGAAAAGAATGATACCAAGGGGAAGCGTCATTTGATGTCTGTACTGAGGCGATACTCCAGCTGGCATCAGTCACTATTTACTCTATGTTTTACATGTGGAATCAACAAGGGAGATGCAAAAACTGAGACCAGGAAAGCCTGGAAGTATAAAGCATATTGTCTGGCTGTTTTCATTCCATTATATTTAGTGCCAGCCTGCAAGGCAACTACAGTACACACAGGAAGGATGGATTAAAGATTTGGGCACTAGCTGGCATTTGTGGTTTTGCTCCACTACAGGCTCTTTATGTAGCCTTGGGCAAGATCGGAATAAAGTGTAAACACAGCAAGCAAAGAAACACTGTGAGAGGGACCATCAGGTGTGTTGTGATGTCTCCACAGACAGTACAGAACCATGTACAGACACAGCTCAGGACTGAGCAGAGGGAAAGCTGGTGTAGACTTCTCAAAATTGGGTACTTCCAGTTAACATGGCAGACATATGGATATTCCAACATAAGAATCTAATGCAAGGCACAACAAATACCAGACAGATAGAATGACAGAATCATAGAATAGTTATGGTTGGAAAGGACCTTAAGATCATCAAGTTCCAACCCCCCTGACATAGACAGGGACACCTCACACTAACCCATGTCACCCAAGGCTCTGTCCAACCTGGCCTTGAACACCACTGGGGATGGAGCATTCACAACTCCCCTGTGCAACCCATTCCAGTGCCTCACCACCCTCACAGTAAAAAACTTCCTCCTTATATTCAATCTAAACTTCCCCTGTTTAAGTTTTAACCCTTTACCCCTTGTCCTATCACTACAGTCCCTAATGAAGAGTCCCTCCTCAGCACCCTTATAGGCCCCCTAATAGATAGAAAGAAGGGAAAGCAGGTTCCTAAATCCTATGTTATGACAATGAAAATCTCTGTTTTTCAAATTTCTAAATTCTAACTATCTTGCATTGTTTTCAACTAAAAATTCCTTAGGAACTTAGAAGTTCCAATTTTGCATTTGTCCCCAGATAGATCTGTCCTGGCTAGGCTGAGAGGCATGACACCCATTCTGTGCCCAAGCCTGGCTGGTACAGAAACCATCCTTAAGTCTCATGTAGCTATCATTCCCTCAGGTCTTAGACTGAACCTAATGCAGACCAGTGGGATTGATTGTCCACCAAATGCCGTCATGACAACTTTTTGTTTGGAAGTATGATTTAAAAATAAGAAGCCCAACTTTGTGCAGGATGAAGCTCTTCATGGAGATGTGAATGGGCTATATCCCACAGCCCAGATCTGGTACCTGATCTGATACAGTCTCCATATGTCCCCCATATGCAGCCAGTGTTCTCACCACTAGGATGTTCTACCTCACCTCTGGAAACTGTGTCAGCATCCAGGAAGAAATTCAAGATTCACTGGACTGAAGAGAAAGTATGTGACTGAACACACTGTAAAGTACAAAATCTATGTAATAGGGGAGTTATGGGCTATGAAAGTTAGTGTACGTGTGAAAAACTTCCCACTAATGTCCCACTTTAGGTACCTTAGTTCTCTCTTTGATTTTTTCATGTCAAAGTAATGGAAGTTGATGAAAGTCATGAAAGTTTCACTTCAAAGTCAAAGTTCATGTTGAAGTTCTTGGGACACAGGCATTTGTAAAGGCACTTGCCAGTTGCTACAGGTTTGAGCTGAAGTCTGTCCACAAGGAATTCAGGTCTTTGTGGAAGGAAAGCTGTTGTGCCATGTAACAACAAGTGACATGCTTTAAATCCACTACACTGAACCTGCTATAGTCAGAAAACTCATTTGAAGGCTAGAGTGAAAGAATAATTCCACTGGATATGTTGTTACTAGGAAAAGTCTTCCAGATGTAAGGTAGTGAAGCATCTCCCAGGGCAGAGGAGAAATGCAAAGCAGAGCAACGCTTAAAAACTTGTCAGAGAGCAAGGCATCTGCACCAGGGAAGGCATTACACAAATGGACATGAGATGAGTTAATAGGCCCTTTTTCTCTCCATTTGAAATACATGGTCCAGAAGAAAATCTGCAAACACCAGGGCCACCTACTACTACCCACTTATCCAGAAAGGATAGAGTCCAAGCTCTGCCACAGAGAAGCACTTAGACTTTCCCATCAAAACCTGACTCTCTGGCAAAGTGAATACTCTGGCAGATCAGATGCATTACCACTCAGTGCAGTATCACTTCCAACAGCCTGAATGAAGGATTAATGAAGATGACTTGACATTTACCTAGATTTGTGTGCAGCTAATAGGGTTGATAAAAGTGCTCCATGAATAATTCATATTGGATAATTCACAGATGGAAAGATTCATCTTCCTCCCATAAGCAGAAGGATAGGGGGAGGGTGGGATGTCAGATGGAAAAGATTGGTCTCTAACTCCATAATACCCTTAACAACAGAAAGAGAGGTCAAGACTTCCTGGTTTAGTACCATGGTTACTTCCATTAAGAAAGGACATTTAATTAAACAGAAGGTTACAGCACCCCCCTCTTTTTTTGAGGGTGAGGGGGCTTATTTGAAGTGATTAACAAAATATATTGTAGCTGAGGTCTTTGTAGATACACAGAGGGGCTGGGCACAGTATCACAGGGTCTCAGAAAAGACCTCATGCTAGTCTAGTCCAACATCCACAATCAGCAATACACCAGCTACAGCAAGTTATCCAGGAAAGAGTTCACTTGGGCTTGAAAATCTCTAAGGATGAAGACTCCACAACCTCTCTGGGCAACTTGTTTCAATTCAACCATAGCAAATCATAGCAAATCATAACATACCCTCATAGCAAACATGTTTTTTTCTTATATTTAAATTGACTTCTTGTATTTCCATTTGTGACCACTGTCTTTTGTCCTGCTGTTGGGCACCACCAGAAAGAGTCTGGCTTTATCCTCATTACTTCCCCATCAAGTCTTTATACACATTGAAAAGATATTCCATCACTTCCTCACTTGATGGCTGAACGTCATGTACCAGAAGGGGAATACTGAAGAAAAGCAGAAATTATGGTGACCTCCTCAAGCCATCGCTATCATCATCTGTTGGGGAGATATTTGGACCATGAGTGCAGTGAGTCCTTGAGCTCATAGGAAAGGTGAACACAAGCATTTGGGTGAACACTTTCAAGTTCCAAATTACAGTTAATAGGAGCAACCATCCACTCTCTCCTGCAGTTTATAAGAGGGGTGACAACTACCTGTCACTGTGCATCTGGTGTTCTTCAAAACTCTTCTTGTCAAACCTCACAGCAATTTATAAGAGAGGCTTAGAGAAAATATGGCTTGCCTGGAGCCAGCATTAATGAAGCTGGTTCTTACTTAGGCCATAGCACTCTGATTCAGTTTGGAAAGCATTGCTGTGGGGTTTTGTCCATTACTGTGATGAGACCACAAATCAAGAGCAACTTTCAGAAGGATGTGTCTAGATAATTTATTCGCATCCCCATGAAGACCATGGTGCCTTTTAAACTCTAAAAAGCTGGGTGGTGCACAGACTAGAATAATTACTTTCTTTAATTAGGACAACTCAAAGCAATTAGGTAAAGCAGAGCAAGAATGAGGAATTTTATGAGCAAGATGCTGTGCCCTTGCTTCTCCTTTTGATTTCAGTCAGCTCAGTGGTTTTCTGGGTTTCAACAAAGTCTGCACAATTTCTTTGTTCTCCTCATCGGTCTCCCATCTTCATCTGTAGCCTTCCAGTTAAGCTCTCAGCATCTGCATCTTCTTGTGCCTGCCATATTCTTCAGTCTTGAAGCCTTCTTGAGAAGGTAAATTTAGTCCTAAAACAACTCCATCTCCTTCCTCAGACTTTCATCTGACCCACTCACTTTTTAAAGGCATGCAGCATATGTTACAGCTTAAACCAGACATCCTTTGCCATAATCAATTAGCAGGAAAAGCTCTGTCAGGTTGATGCAATATGGTAGCAAGCTGAGTTTCACTAATGATCAAAATTCTCCTTTCCTCATAGCTGGGTTGATTTGTACTCTAGTGCAGTGTCCTTGAACCAGCTGGCCCCACATCTCCGTTCGTCTCTACATTGGAGCTGCATTTTAGTCTGCAGGCGCATTTAAATGAATGGCAAAATTCCTCCTGCTTTCAACAGAAGCAAAATTTCTTTGCTTGAGTTGAGTTTTACTCAGCCAAGAGTTCACATTTGTCTTGGTAAATAGGAAAAGACATAATCAAGCTTGTGTGAGGGACTCTGACCAAGCTCCCTGAGGCTGCACAGAAGGGTTATGTCTTCAGGGACATGAAGTCAGGACATTTGCCTCCAGCAGTAACTACTGTCTGCTTCTAACTCAGTAACAGGGCTTGGGCATGCCTTGACTTTAATGGCACAAAGCACACAGAGCTCTCTTCAATATACGTGATACTGGCCCTCCTCCACCACCTTTATGGGACCTCAAATAACAGTGCTAAGAATGAAGGTTTTAGAGTTTTCAAACAGGCTCAACACAGCCTGGGTTGTGCCAATAGACTGGTCATAAGCAGATAGACCAGATATTGCTAAGAAAGGGAGGAAGCAGCACCACAGCACAGCAAACACTGTGAAACATGTTCTGCACAAAAAGCTCTAAATTACATGGCTTCTAAAGCATGGTGTTTAATTAGGGACTGGATTCCTTTTCTAGAATGAACTGTCAATGGTTACAGAGCCCTTCATGTGGTGCTTTGCACCACTTCAGTCAGCTCTGGCTCTTTGTATATCCAGAATCTATGAGAGACTGTGTTTGTCTGCATGTGTGATGGTCACTGGCAGCTGCGTGTCCTTTGGGACATATTTGTGGAATACCACCTATTTAGTGCCATGTTGTTTGCTCAGTGGGCGAAACAGAAACCACTATGGAACAAACCTCAAACAAGCTTTTCATCTCCTGGAGGACCTGATGGTTGTGAACCAATCTTATATTGCTAGACCACCAGTATTGAGTAAGGTGAAATGAAATGCTGAATGTTCTCAAGAGACTGAGGTTTCTTGCACTGTTGGATGTGTCATGTCTCAGGCAGGGTTTCCACACAGCTCTGATACTGCATCCAAGGCAAGGATTATTGCTCTTCTGAATATTATGGCTGAATTTTAACAAGGGGTAGCTTCTGGTTCAAGACTGAATTGCTTCTGAATGCACAGGACTGAGTGCAAAGGGAGCTGAGATTTAGCTGAGTGAATAGAGTAGTGATATGGGAAAGAAAGGAATCAATTTGGTGAAAACTGAAATAAATGAGGCAACAGGAAGATGTTCACTTCATGCCAAGTGAAAAATCCTCTTGCTGAGTACAAAAATTACATATTTCTAGTTTGAAGCCCCAGGAAGGAACACAGATAAGAAATGAAGGACCATATTCCTTAAGTGGAAAAGATGTTTTCTCTCCCCAGCAGCCAAAGCATTGACCCTGGTGCAGTAGGCACAGATTTCACCCTTGCTTTTGCTTTGGTGTGTGTGAAAGCTTTCTGTATGCTTTAATCCTTCTGCTGTTGGATACATGGGGTGTAATTATTTCTGTTGCTACTTTTGCAATATGCTGGTACATTCTGGGTGTAGATATTAGAAGACGGGTATCTCACCTCCTCTGTGGGTGTCCCAGCTTATGCTTGGGTCAGGGAATATTGAACACAAAATGGGACCACTCTGACAGGAATATTTGAGTGAGAAAATATCACTACAATACTTACCTGAGACTGCAGACTCTGAAGGAAGCATCACATAGCTATAAAACTAAGACTCCAGCCTCCAAGGAATAATAACGTGCCCATGCAGGTATAGGCAAGTCTGAGCTAGAGCTTACTAAATTACTATTTCATTTTCATTAAGGCAGGGAAGAAGAACGAGTTCAGCAGTCAGGACAATTAATAATCAAACCCTATGCCAGGTGAAAGTTTAATTAGCAATGCCAGATGGAACTGCATCAACAGGAGGCATTGAATACTCCCATTCCCTCATAGGAATATGCCACATCGCAGCTACACGGATGCTCCTCTGGGACAAGCAGAACATGGAATTGGATTTATGTTTTCATGTTTGGGCTGATTCCATAAGCCCTGGACCATTGCTTAACATCTCCTGCTGTGGCTATTTTGCAACTGTAATGCTCTTCACTCTCCCCTTTGTTTTTTACTTGTTCCGCAATTCCTTATTGAGTGATCTAAAATCCTGAATAGTTTTGGGGAAAAACTATATGACATTTTCTGTTGGTGAATTAACTTATTGCTTATCCAGTTTCCAAGTATTTTTCCATGGAGAAAACATCCAAAGTATTGTAAAAGGTTTTGAAGGTTTTTAAACAGCTCCTTAGTAAATAAACTGCATCACTGCAGACTGCTCACTTCCATATTGAGGAGGTGGAACTCGTCTAATAGTCATTACAGTACAATGCTTACCCTCAAAGCACTCCCAGGAGGCTCTCTTTATCTGGGAAAGGGTAACAGAATATTCACACCTAATCACCATGGCACAGAAATACAGCTCTTTAAACAGGAAAATCAATTTTCTCTTAATATTTAAAATACTAACAATGTACTTTGCTGGAGCTAAGCAGTTAGATAAGATTCTGTATTCAGTGCTGATGATCAGGAGAATAGCATCTGAAAGGGAGGCAGGCAAAAGGAGACATGCTGTGGGGTTCAGTGATAATAACAATTGTTTGCAATTAAAAAACGTTTTATTAAAAAGGAAAAAAAAGGAAAGAAAAACGGACATAAAAGAAAGAAAAAAGGAAAACATCAGAGAATTCTCTCCTCAGTTCAGTTCCAAACACAGTTAGTTTCAATTAAGATTGATTCCTGCCATGCCATTGTAAAAACCCAACAGTGTCGATCCCTCAGGTTAAAGACCTCTTTTGCCACCCTTTCTGACATTAACAGGGTTTTTATCAGCCAGTGGTATCTATGACACACAGACAACTTCTCAGCGCTCTCTTAGGATTCTGATCTCTTTTTCCCTTATAGATCCCCACCATAAATTTGTTTTACAAGTCATGGTGGTGGCAGCTATTTTGTCACTTGAGATCACATTAGGAATTTCCATGGAAGTTCATCTGGGAGAAATGGGGTCATCAACTAAACATGCTTTTTTAAATGAAGAGTATTTCTCCTTTCTGTGGAGAATTCATAAAGTCTCTTAAAACAAAACCGAACAGAACAAACCCCAAAGCCTAAACTTCCATCTCAAATCTCTCATTTTATTAGTTGAGAAATCTATAAGGGTGAAAGGTTTTGTTTGTTTGTTTGTTTAAGAAAAAATCCATTATCTCACTCAATGAAACTACATATAGGGGCTAGCTGAACAAATCTGGCCCGTTTCTTCTGTGCAACATCCTTGTCTCCTGTGAATTTCAGCAATGTCCCATTTGTTCCTGTAATCAGCCTGCAGTGCTTCCTTTCCTCTTGCTTGCCTTCTGTTTCTTTTTCTTCCTTCCTCCCATCCTCCCCCTTTTCTAAGGTCAGTCTGAAAAATCCAGCCCTGGGAAAACATGGAAAAATCCAGCATTTGGCATTATTGTAACCCCTAACAGAAACCAGGTTAAAACCTGAAGCTCAGTGATTCTATGCATGTATGCATGTAATAGGAATGATTTATTGGATGTTTTAGAGGGCCATTTAATCTTTGAGTAAGAAAGCCACGATGTGTAACTTGATGACTTACTAAAAGAATGGCACACTACCTAAAGCAGAGTGACACCATAAAATGCTTACACACAAATCGATTTCTGAAGAAGGTCTTGTCAGAATATCCCAACATAGCATTTAATGGAAGACAATAATTATTCACAGATTGTTAGGCTTGCTTTTTACAAACAATGAGTACAGCTAATTTTGTCATATCACTTGCTCGTGTTTACAAGCTTCAATCACTCCATTAAAACAGCCCAACCTTCCCAGGGCACATGGATTGAAAAGGCATCATTTTAATGGGCTTGTAGCTAATTAAAAAGTGTGACATTCAGAGCGTGGCTGGAACATGGCATAAAAAAGTAATTACAGAACAATACATCATGTCACGGCCAAGCGACTAAATGTGAGCATGTGCTGGAAGAGGTTATGTAGGAAAATCCAGCTCTTGCACACAGTCAGGACCCTGCATGTTTCAATTGAACACTAATGTTGGATGTGTTTTCATTACAGATAAGTTTCAAGACCTGTTTTGCAATCCCTGTAAGGTTCTGCTTTTGAGGCCATGGTGCAGATTGATCTCTGTCCTAACAGTGGTCCAGCTGTGTGTGTGTTTGCCAGCACAGTGTGGCAAACAACTTTTGATTCCCAGGGGCAGCATTTTGTGCAGTGAGCAGCAAAGATTTCTGTTCTTTGTCTGATGTTCTGCGTTACAGGCTCCTTGGTCTCCTTGACTGCACCTAAATAAACACACTGGGTTTCACTAGTTCCCATTTGTATAGGCCATTCAAAATTTGCTTTCCTGAGCTAATGAGGGCTGCTGAGCACCCCTGAGGTACATTCAGCCCCAAAGGGCACCAGCTGCCATTGCACATTGCTTTCCATGTAGAAAAGCAGTTTCATAGAGCAGTCTGGGTTTCAGCAGATAGCTCACTCGCAAAAGCAACCTGAATAAGAAAGGGTATTGAAAAGGATTTAGAAAACATAATACCTTTCAGGACAAGGTCCTGTGTGTGATGCTTTCTTATAGCATTAACTGCAGCACAGTCATTATGTCACTTTCGAATAATGCCTTCTCACCTGAGCTATCTGTATCATTGTAGCTGTGTAAATCACTATATTGTAGCTGTATGTAAATCACTATAACTATTCTTTAGATTGCCATAATGACTCTGAGTCCAGAGATGGAACAGGAATGCAGTACCTGCACAGAACTGGTGGCAAAGCGTGCTGCAGAGCACTTTAAAGGAGGCAGGGAAGCTCAAGGAAAGAATAGGTCAGCTTGTTGGAAAGGAAACAGAAGAAGGTTAGATCATTCATTTGATTTGTAAGAAGTGTAAAAGAAAAGACAGAGTGTAAGTAAGGGCATCACCAGCAGAGATAAATATGTCATTATCCCACTCAGTGCTTGCCAGGCCACAGCTGGAATACTGTGTTCAGTTTTAGTCCCCACTATATAAAAAAAGATGTGGACAGTCTAGGAAGGGTTCAGAGAAGGGCCACAAAGATGATCCGTGGTAAAAGATGAGGGATGATGGGTACAAGTTGCTGCTGAGGAGATTACAACTGGACACAAGAGGAAAATGTTTCACACTGAGAACAATAATCTATTGGAATAATCTCCCCAGGGAATTGGTGACTTCCCAATGTTGGACACTGTTAAGATTGGGCTGGACAGGGTGCTGGGCCATCTAGTCTGGGGCATACTTTCCCTAGAAAGGTTGGACCACATGACCTTGACATTCCTTCCAACCTGATATTCCACGATTCTGTGATTCTATGATTTGTCAAAAACACTAAGTTTTTTTAGTCTACTAAAGAGTCAGGTGTAGATCATCATAATTGAGGTCTCTAAATAGATGATGAAAGGAAATACTGCTGTACACACTGATTAAATTACATATTTTTGTGTGCTAACCTTCATCCCTCCTGCTTTTCAAACTATTTCTATTTATTACAGATACTTGACTCTTTTTCTTTCCTAGATGTGCATGCTGGCTCAAGGAGGTTCAGTATTTCCATTTCAAATCCTGTTAGAATTAACCCCAGATTCATAACTTAGTAGTCAAAATGGACTTGATGCTGAACTCAGCAATTTTCTTTTACGAATATTAAGAATATGTATTTGGCTGGCTTTCAAGGAGAGTAATTCAAGACAGGGAAAAAATGGAATAAAGAAGGAAAGAAAAAAGTATGAGTTAGATTTATTGCTTTTGTTATAATTTATTTGGCTTATGTATATTTGAATGAAAATTTTCAGGCCATTAATCCATAATATGAACTACAGTCCTCTTTGTACTTAATTAAAAATTGATAGGTTGATACAAGAAGGATGGGATTTTCAGAAGTAGTCAATGTCGGCCAAATTCTGCTTTGGAAACTCCCCTGAAATCCATTCAGAACAGAGTAGAGCATGGCTGAGTGTTTCTGAAAATCCCAAATGAAGTGTCGTCAAAGGTGTTCGCAAGGTCTTTAACATTGTATTCCCTTTAAGTTCTGGGTTGTTGGGTTTTTTTTGGTTAAAAAGTGGCTTGAGCTATTTAAAATATACATCCCAGATAGGTTGTGTGAACTTTAAAGGATTCTCTTGAACTGTTGCTGTTGAAAACTGGCTAGCAGAAAAAGGCATTTAAAGCTTACATAAAGAAACTGGGAGATACAACAAGTAATGGTATTTGGAATCTAAAGTGAAATAAATAAATGCTGCAAGAATGGATTTAGAAAGTTTAATGGATTTATTACTTGCCACTGACACAAGCTTTCAAGGGCAGTAATACCTTCCTCACCCTTATCCTCTTGAAATCCAAAGTGAAAAGCAAAAAGCGTAGAATGAACCAAGAAGGGCAGATGAGTCCTGATACAGAATTGGGAGAGAGGAAATACATGTCAGCATCAGAAAAGAAGTTTTAACCATGATCTTTAGAACCCATATAATTCACTGAGATTGAAAGCATTGGGGCTGGTGGGTCAGAATTTCAAGCCAAACTGTGCTGTCTACTACAGAGGCCCATTTGGTTTATGCTTATTATTGGACAAGACAAGTTGTGTTACAGAAGACTCATTACTAAGGGATCAGGTTGAGAAGAAGATATAAAATAAAACAACTGACCTGGGGGTTGTGTCCCTAACAGGCCAAATGCCAGTGAAAACATATGGTCCCTCTTGCACCACAGAGGCTGTAGGAGAGGCAGTTAATGGGGCTTTGCACAGAAATTTTAGAGCCCTTCATATCACAGATATGAATGATACATTTCATCTTTATGCCACCCTCCTAAATCATAGAAAAGTAAATTCAGTTAATGCTGAAAGGCAGAAGCCTGAGCTGCTGCTTTGCTTTGCTTTGCTTTGCTATTTATAGTGTCAGGGTTAGCTCTGGCTTAATCTTGCGGGTATAGTTCAATATATTTCTGACCAAACCAGGTAGAACGGAAGCCTTGGCTGTATTTCCAAGCTCTCAGAGGTTTTAAGACAATCCCACAGCTTTCGCTGGAAGTCGTTTTCACAGGGTACTGATAAATAATCTCATGGAGAGTGTAATGGTCCACAAGAAAACATCAGCTGCAGAGCAGAAAAAAAGCCCCAAAACACAATACCAAACAAACCAGACATTAGAAAAGGGATGTACTGACTTTATTTTCCCAGCAGATGTCTTTGCTGAAGTCCCTCCCTTCCCTGGCTCCGTTTCTGCCATGTTAATTGCCATAACTATCCCCTATAGTTCCTTGGTAAGAGAATGGTGACAATTAGCTCATGACTTCCCACCAGCTGCTTTGGCATACACAAAGTAGTGTGCTTTGGACTCTGAACACCTGCAAACTCAGTACACTGTGGATGTTTGGATGCTAAACCAAACAGCTGTTGTGTTTCAGGCTCATTCTCTTGGGGAGGGTGGGGAGAAAGGGATGGGAAAATGTCT
>JANHGB010047058.1:9953-26378 GCA_026283785.1 Coracopsis vasa
TCCCTGGCAGTGTTCAAGGCCAGGCTGGACAGAGCCTTGGGTGACATGGTTTAGTGTGAGGTGTCCCTGCCCATGGTGGGGGGGGTGGAACTAGATGATCTTAAGGTCCTTTCCAACCCTAACTATTCTATGATTCTATGATAGTTTGTTGTGGTCTACTGAAGCCACTGTGGAAAAGACATATTTCAGCTATAGAAATATTTCAGTCCTAGTACAACTGTTATTGACAAATAAGTCACAGAAGCTGTAGAGGGATATTGGTTTGTTCATTTACTAGTTCAGTGTATTACAACTAAAACATTCATCATATCTAACATACAGCATATTGTACATTTACTAATAACTAGAAGAATACTTCTGTGCTTTTAAAATTGCTTTTGCCACCATACCTTAAAAAATGGCTAGCTTTTTAGGGGATACTGATTTAGTTCTCTTGGGCATGAATGAAGTTTTTCCTATTTCCCCAATATTTTCTCTGTATTTCTTTGTGCACTGAAGTCACCATTCAGTTAACAGAAATTAATATGATTCCAGGAACAGTGCTCATTAGAAAACTGCTAGTCCAGAGCCAGAAGAGGGAGCCTAGAGAGCAAAACATTATTATTTGTTTGCCACCAACTTTAAAGCTGAGTTGTGGTTTTTTGTTGTGTTGGTTTGGGTATTTTTTAAATAATTGTTGCACAATAGATCTGCATAGGGGCATAGAAATGGGGATAATAAGAATTGTCCTCCTCAAGTTTCACTGTTATGCAAAATGCCATCAAAGAGTAGAGTGCATTGACCTTTGATCATCAGATCTGGAGAAGACGCACAGATGCCAAGGTGCAAAGCTCAGCCTTTTATCGTGGATCTCAACCACTCCACTCATCATACTCCCACCTTTTGTAGATGTTGGCAGGGAATAAAAAGCTTTTCTACTCATAATCTTCATTTTCCCCAGTATCACCTCCAAACCTTTATTACAGCATGGATTTTTTTTCTTTTCATTGTCCTTCTCCTTATTTTGGCCACTTAAAGAAGTGGGGAAGGTTCCTCCCTGGTGTTGTGTTTTCTCAGCTGTCCCTATCCTGTTTTATATGGGTCATAGGGATCACTCTTGTAGCAAGCACAGTTCTCAAGCAGTCCCCAACCACAGAAAGGAATTCCTTCAGCTCCTCTGGATTCCATCAGAGCCACACATGACGCCCTGAAGCTGTATTTGTGGCTCCAGAGCCACAGACTCAGTATTATTTTGTGTGGTGGGACTCAGTGTTCCCTCTTAAGAAAGTAGACGTGAAGTTCACTAAAATCAGTTTTCCCTGTGTCTCGGGACCATAAGGTCATCAATATCAATCAAGCATGAAGAACTAGAGGGAAAGAAGCAGCCAATGAAATTCACCCTGGATCCTTGATTCACAGAAGTGAGAAGTACTTTCCTAAGTCCTGGCAGGATCCAAGAACAAAGTCTTTCTTTTCATTCATTTCTTTTCATGAACAAACGCTACAGATTGCCTGGAGAGGCTGTGGAGTTTCCATCCTTGGAGAGGTTGTGGAGTTTCCATCCTTGGAGAGCTTCAGAAACCATCTGGACATGGTCCTAGGCAACTAGTCTACGTGACCCTGCTTCAGCAGCGTGTTTCGAAGAGATGACCTCCAAAGGCACCTTCCAACCTCAACCATTCTGTGATTCTTTGGGTAAATAAGAAGCAACTTCAGTTTGTAGACATAATTCAAATTTAATTGAAAGACTCACCTGGAATATAGCTTCTTTCCAAAGCTGGTCATAGAGTGTGATACCAACTTCAACAGTAATTCAGATGCTCAAAGAAACCGACCTTATGGTTTAATACAAAATTTGCGTGTTTCCTAAGGCATGTGTTTTAAATTATCACAGTATTTTGCAATGTCATCAAATCTTGCAAGACTGTCTCTCATCACCAACTGCTAGCCTGTAAGTTTCACTGAAAAATAGCCTGATTGAAGGAATCACTTTCATAGAAGTCTGGTTTCTACACCACGGACCAAAGGCTTGAACTGAGGGGCCCTGTTGTTTAAAGGCTCTACTTAGATAAAGCATTTCCAATGAAAAATATCAACAAAAAAGTGAATTATGATAAACCTAATTGACACCGGTTATTACAATTTACACTTTTTATGGAAATACTTGCAAATCAGAAAAGGCTCCCTTCTCATATTAACTGGAGCCGACTTTTGAGTTGTACTCATTCCAACTCTTATCCAGTCAGTGGATCTGCCTAAAATGTAGTCAGTACAGACTTTTGCCCATAGAATGCTAGTATTCAGCTACCTTTTTGGCACGCTTTGAGGCAAAGTATTTTTTCCTGTTTTCTAACATTAATCTCCCACCCCTGGATAAAATGAACAAACTCAAAAAGAATGAGAGTCCTGGCATCCATTTCAAAAGGTAGTTAGTGAAATTAGGAGCTAAAAGCAAGCCTTTGATAAGAAACAAACCATGCTGATTTAAAAGAATATTTAATATAATAGTATATTTCCTGTAATTCATAATCTCTACTTCCTCGAGTCTCAAGTATTCCTTTACCTTTTATAATTCTCATTCTCCCTTCTGGAGTTCATGAAAGAAGATACCTTGTATCATTATTTCCCTTTAATTAAAATCAGAAACAGCCCAGAATTAAGAGATGTCTGAAAGGGCAAGGAAACGGAACACTAAGGAAGGCTTTGGGCACGGGATCCCAGACGCTACTCTGAATAGCCTAATTTTAAGCATTGAAGAAGATCTATTTGGTTTTTAGAGTTATGATCATGCGTTATCTTTTCATGCTGTGTATTGTCGGGTCTGAAAGATTTCCAGACTGCAGCCATTAGTAACAGTTTGTTTGCATTGGGATAATAAGTCTACTTAGTTGTTTTTATCTTTAAAAATTTCCAGTGGTCCAACTTACCCTTAAGTCTTCTAAGCACAGTGTTATTGGTGATACCTCAGGTATCGGGGGCTCTGGGTCGAGCATATGATGATAAGGTTCCAATGCTGAACTGCTCAGGTTGGTTTCCTGTTTTAAATCCTACAGTTTGCCCACCCCAAAAACATGGACTAGTTGCCTTTCACCACAATTCCCCCTCCAACTTGGAGGGCACAGGGCATTCATGGTGGTTTTGGTCAGGTACAGTTCCCTTAAGAAAAGGCACGTACCCCTATACCAAAGAGGGCATTCATCTCACCTACATATGGAGATCTAAAAGATAGGTGTTCAATTTAGACAGAGGGGGGAGATACTCATAGCATGAGTCATTTTGCTCTAAAATAGATAGATAAAAGTGCAGTATGAACAGTATAAAGTGCTTAGCCTTTAGTACCTATGGAGGGAAAATAGCTAGTTTTGTTTAGAGTACCTGCCTAAATTTTAGCCAGAACTTGGGAAGACGGACCTCTCCTGACTATTGCATGAGTTTCAGAGTAGCTACATAAGCAGTCAACTCCTGTCACACAATAATCTGCAACTATAGAAAGAATATTTTTTAGGTGCTTCTGCTTGATGAAAATGGTCTTTGCTAGCGTGGCAAGGAATGACCAGCTCCTGAGCGTGGGGAAGGCATGTTTGCAGATCCATGGCAAATTCCTTGTTAACTCATGTATGTGCTGTGCTAGAATACATCTCAAAGATCTGGTTTTACTCCTTAACGTATAAAAATGCTTATTTCATAATATTTATTTATATTCCATTTTTAATCCTGAGACCTTAAAACACAGATGGAGAAACTGAGGTTTAAAGAAAATAAGTTTGCATTTTTCCTCCATTTCAGTTATTTTTATGTACCTCCAAATCCTATTTCAATTAAGTAAGACTACAATACATTTCTGAAGCAGCAAGAAAGGTCGAGCCTTTGACTTCTGTGGACTTAAACAGACCCGTTTACCTCATGGCTATCCAGATCCCTTTTTTCTCATATGTTTACCATAGATTCAGCTTTTGCAGTTACAGGCTTTTGAACAGTACGATACAGATCTCTAGTGATACTGTTTCCAACTGAAAGACAGATAGTAATTTGCTTAACTTCTATATTCCGAATGCCTGCTACAGGTTTATTGCACGAGTCTTTTTTTTGGGCTTCTTTTGCTGCCAAATAAAATGCTGAATTCACAGTAAACGTGTTACTTTACTTTAAAATTATAATTTTACAGATTCATTGCAATGGGTAAACTTAGCAACAACTCACAAACTCCATCTTTTTCAAGACCAATGTAAATTTTTCCTTTCTGCTGAAGGATTGAACAACTAAATAAAAATCAGTCTCCAAATATCCAAATTCCAGTGCATGGGAAGACAAAAGCACTTCATGTCAGTAATTTTTGTCATTTTTTAATACCATGATGGGCATTCAGAGTAACCACTTCGTAGTTTCATTTTAAGTTTGTACATTGGTTATTGCCATGCAGCAAAAGGCAGTTGTGAGCCTAATCTGATGTGTGTGGCACTGACAGCTTACTTTGCTGGGTCAAATTTCTCATTGTGTAGCTGATAAGTGATAACCACAGTTACTGGTTTCATTCCTATGTGTTTTTCTGGGCTGAATCATTAAGAGTTGATATAACATCACTGAACAGTGTGTCTCTTGGAGCACTCTTAAATTTCCATCTTTTTAATTTGTTCTTTTGGATGATCAGTACCAAATATTTCATTGATGGATAGTAAGTGAAATTAGTCTGCAATCTTTACCCTCAGATCTCTTTCTTTCGGTGCATGAATAAGTCCCTGAGCCATTATGGAGATATAACACATGACTTTGGAAGCAGGAGCCTCAAGTTAGACATCTAAATAATAGACCTGTTTTAAAAAATCTTTAGAGTCCTTGAAAGCCTCTGAGTTCCCAGCAGCTCCCCTGGAAGCTCATGCAAGCTGCTGGATGGACTTTTGAAAACCAGGCATCCCATTTGCATGCTTTTCTCCCTCGAACCCTAAATAGTTTTTTTAGAGGAGCTGTCACATCCCATACAAAAAAGCTGTCGCTTTTGATGCATCCTGGTGTCTGTAGATTTCCAGCCAGCTCTGTGCTTTCTTATTATTAGTTGTTTCTATTTAAAAAATTATAAACTTTTTTAAACATCATAACTACAAATGCAAATAACCGTATTCATTTACTGTTGGTTCAGTCCTAAAAGGTACTGAGCCTTTTTGGTGGTGCAAGAACCTTGAACTTTCTCTGCTTTCAGCAAATGGGAGTTCAGCTCCTCCTTGAAGTCTGAGACTCCCCTGAGCACAATTTTATGGCAGGCTGAACCCAAACTCTTCAAGAATGATTCCTTTTACTCTAGTGCATCATTGCTGGGCCCTGTATTTAGTGAAAGTGTCTTTGACATACACTAGTACCCTTTCCCTTTCTTTCCGTCTCTCAGAAAGTGGCTTTACTTCTCATTATACTGTAGTTTCATGAATAATTTGGGTTTGGGGGATGAAAACATACTCCGTGTCCTGGAAAGCATGTGTATATGCTAGAGGTATGTTAAAATAGCAGCAAGAGATCACTAAGACAGTAAGAGGGGGGCATGGCTATAAAGAAATACTTTCATTCAATAAGCCTAGTACACAGAAAAATGGGAAAGTGGGGGCCGAGGGGAGGAAGGGTGCAATAAAACATCTGTGGCCTTGCTGCCTGCTTCTAACTACACCAGAAGAAAGGGACAACCTGGCAGGAAGAGGGTGTGATGGCAGTGCTGGTAGCTGTGCTGAGCAACTGGCCCCCAGGCACTGCAGGTCCTCTGTGTCTCCCTCCCCTTCCCTCCTGCAGTGGCAGCTGGATCCAGCTCGGTTTTGCAGAGTCCTGTCCTAGCTCGTCCCTTATCCCTGCCGCTCCCTTTCCTGTGGCAGGAGCAGCCTGCTCACAGATTGAGATGGCAAGACTCAGTTTTCCCTCCATTGTCTCTGCCTTGTACTAGTCCTTTTGTCTCTGTTTTCCTACCCATAAATTTCATGCAGTCTTTACTGAGTTTAGCAGTTTTGCAGGGCTTCACAGTGTCTTTACAAACTACACTGAGGTTAAGTATGAATGATCATCGTCTGACCTTCAAAACTCACTGCATCTCTACCTAACCCTCTAATCTAATAATTTTCAGGTATTTACCAGTTCTCCCTAATTCAGGGGTCTGACTCATTTTTTTTATTAACAACACTGGAAGGGATCACTGATCTTCTACACCTTTCTCAACTGAAGTGTGGCCAAGAGCAGAGGTCACGGGATACATTCTTTGGTGATGGAAAGCATGGTAAAAAAACCCAAACGTGATCCCAAACTTTTACATTGTTTTTAGAACAGTGTAGGAAAGGATTCACCTTTTCATAGGGAGACTGAAAGTGATAGAAGGAACCCTGCCAGAAGCAATATTTTTTGTGGTGCCACATGACTTTTGGGTTTGGGTTCCCGCTCCCTCCCCTCCCATTAGGCATGGTTTCAAGAGAAAAGGCGGTCCAACTTAGCATGTTTGTATTCTAGCCACTGTGTTCTCATGCAATAAAAAAAGTGAAAATTGCAATAAGATTCTTATCTTGCAATAAAATCCTTTGGAGAATTAGTCTCTGGTAAACAGTGGTTTAAGTATGGGAAAGTAACCATATAATAAATATAAAAAACACTTCTAGTTTTTAACTGTAACAATCTGGTTTTCTCTGAATGGCAGGTGTTATGGCAAAGCTGTTACTCATAACCGTTAAGAGCTTTCAAGGACTGTGAAAACCATATGTAAACGTATACTTGGAAAGAAACCAGTCTAACTTCTGACTTCAGATAGACTCATGAGAAGCCTATTGTTCTTTGTAGATTTTTAGAATTACTGTCTTCATGACTTTTGTACTACAGTGCTATTGGGCATTTCTGGAAACAGCTGTATCCCCCAGCGCAGAAACCCGAATTACTGAATTTCGTATACTTCAGTTTAGGTAGTAGAAGAGTGGGAGTTTTCAAGACTGTGATTATAAATCTGGACATCCAAACTCCTTGCAAGCTACACTTTGATGCATTAGTCTTTCCTGTAACCGAGCTATATGTAAGAATAAACTGAAACATTCAGTCATAGAATTAGTATGGAGAGGTTCACTTCTGAACTGTGCCAAAGGGATCTGGTCGACACTTCCAGTTGTGACATAAAAACAAGATTAGGGAAGTTTAATCAGTGAAGCAGAGAGACCTAGATTTTAGTAAGAGCTGCTCTTGTACCAGTAGTGGACAGGTTGGATGAAGCAGGCTGTATACACCTATCTCCTTTACTGGCTTCCGTTCTTGCTTCTGGTTTGTTTTTTTCCCTAAGTACTTAGAAAACATATGCAGCAAATTTTGACAAAGCAAAGCTTTTAGGAAATAAATAAGCAAATAATAATAATTTTAAAAAGCGCTATGTTAGTTGGGTGCTAGAAATCTCAGGAGTACATCTAAGCCAATCCGCAGTGAGGAAACCCAATAAGTCACTTGGCTCTCTCTGTGTCCTGGCGGGAAGGTGCCACAGCTCCTGTCCAGCCCAGAAATCTGAGGTTTCTTTCTGCAGAAAGTGGGGCATAGAGAATAGAGAAAGAAGGCAGAAAAGGTAGTTGTACACACCCTGGTCTTGCCCTGACATGGAGTACTGCAACACTCCCAGGTCTCTCAGCTTAGAAGGAGCCCAAGTATTTGGTACAATTTTGTTCATAACTTTGTCATTTATTAAATCTGATTTAAATATATTTACATTATCACAAAACATGCAATTATAGAGTTTAACCCTCAGGTAGTTATTCTGCCTTTTAATGTCATCTCTTTTTAATACCTGGTGAGGTTTTGTCAGTGATGTTAGATCTTGTTCGGAGCAAAGTATTTGAGCTGTGTGTGTACATGCATGTATGCCTATGTACACCCACGCTTGAAAGGTGATGCAATTTCCCATTAAAGTTTGGGATATTCTTAGCTGGGAAGAGATAAATAATGGCTTTACTTCACTGTCATAAGTAACGGCAGTGCTCCCTTGTGTAGGACCCTTCAGGGTTTTCACCCTGTGTAACAGGGATAAGGGAATCACGTCAGCAATGGCTGGGCTGGTGCACAGAGTTTCTTATTTGCTCAGCTTTACATACTAATAGCAGAGGCAAGGCTAGGAACTTGAACTTTGGGGGTTTAATCCCTAGTTTGAGGCATGAGACTATTTCCTTTATCTTGAAAAAGGAACAGAGAGGGAGCAGGGAACCACTACTACCACGCTTAAACTCTTCTCCCAGACAGATATTACTAACATTATTAACTGTCAGAAACTGCTACAGAGATCTTTGTTCTGACCCAGTATAGCTGTTCATCTCTTTATTTTTTTAATTGGCCATTGCCATCATGTGGTACCTGAAATCCCATGGTTACCTCCTCTGCTTGGTATAGAAATTAGAAATGTGACATCCTGACATCAGTGTTGGCTTTTGATAACTAGTGCTTACTGCTTGCACCAGGCATGAAACCAAAAACCTTCATTCTCTGCAGCAGCTTAAGAGTATCTCTTGATGAAGGCCAGACTGCATAGCCAGAACTGCCCATCCTATACCAGTGGTCATACAAGTAGCGAATACTGGCAGGCATCCATTGTGCATATTCTACTGCATAATTATATTTGATAGAAGGTTTCTGGTATGTGTGGATAATAAACAGCTCATGTATTTATGAATCTGGAATGTTCCTAAAATGAGTTAGTGCATGCTCAACATTAGTTTCACAAGTCTTTTTCATACTGTAGTATGAAAATGTAGTATTGCATTACATTTACTAAACAGATCAGACTATTGCAGCCTAAAGGGATACATTATTCCTGTGGACAAGCAAGGGCGTTTATGCAAGTTACACTGATTAATTTTAATAGAAGTTATGCTTGTAAATCTTTGTACAATGAGATCACATTATACTCTACAGAATACTGGCAGAAGTGGTTTTATCCTGAAAACACACCTGCCCACTATTTGCAAAGCCTAATTTTCCTTTAAAACAGCAGACAGCAGTATTTTATAGCCACTGTTATCTACATGACTTCAGCATACATTGCATGTTGTGCAGACTATAGACATATTGAGGTCTACACAAAAGTGCAGTATAATTAAATTA
The DNA here is from genome assembly GCA_026283785.1 of Coracopsis vasa. Classification (NCBI taxonomy): domain Eukaryota; kingdom Metazoa; phylum Chordata; class Aves; order Psittaciformes; family Psittacidae; genus Coracopsis; species Coracopsis vasa. The sequence goes on from JANHGB010047058.1 coordinate 19,014, forward strand.
GTAATAATGACAATTTGGATTCAATGACACTGTATTTCTAAGCCTGTGTCATGGACAATATTAGAGAACTGTTTACCAGAAGCCATCAGTCCCTGTGTTATGGCACCAGGGTGAGATGAAGAATCCACAACAGTTTCCTTACTACTGGAAAAGGCAACCATTCCTTCAACCTTACATGGATAAAATTTCATAGACTTAAGAATAATATAGTTGATCTTATAGGTAGTGAAATGTATATAATGTATAACCACATCCTTTTATCTAATAGAGTGCATGGGTAGTTTAGATGATGTAGTAGGTAAGCATATTGACATTGTTTATCAACATTTGCAGCACCGTGCTTGTCACTTATGATAGTTTACATGTAAGTGCCATCACTGGATGACAAATACAGGTAACTTATACTGGCTGTATTTTGTTGTCAAGTATAATTTGTTGTCATTACTACTAATTTTTGTTGCTCTTAAAGTTTTGCCTTCCTTCTTATCCTGGCTTTCTAATCCATGTAGAATTGTGTAAGGCAGACCAAATTTTCTCCTTTCCAAACCATTACTATATATTTACCAGCTAACTGGGAAGAAACAGAGGCAGGTGCACTGATGTAACACTGGAGACAGAGTGATCAGTGTTAAACACTTGCTATTAAATGTTAAAGGGTGGTTAGCAACAGGGTTTCCATGTTTTCCATCTTTTTCAGAATATATAATATTACTTTCTTATCCAAAATGTTATGCATCCTGTGACAGCTGTAATGCTTATATACTATTACTGTCTTTGTACTCAGGAACAGTACATAATCAGAAATGCATACAGCTAGTCAGGAGATGATCTCAGAATGACCTAGTCCATCCTAGCTCTCTGTAGCAGAATTAGATCATTCCCAAAAGATGTTTGCCTCTTGTGGTTGCCTGACCCTGTGCTAAATACTTGTACTTAAATATATACTTGTCTTAGAAAGTGGTTTTTTAATGCCTAACAGAGATCTCAGCTGTAAATTAAGCCAATTGTTTCTTGATATAGATCAATAAACAGCACAGTTTTTACAGTCCCATATAAATCAATCAATAATGCAACTTAACTCTCAGTTATTCTGCATAATAAACCACAGCTCCCTGTTGCAGCTGAACAACAGCCATTCCTTATCCCCTCCATCACTTGACTGATATGACATGATGCTTCTTGGGTGCTTTAGGGCAGCAGTTTCTTACCAGCTCCCAGCAGTTTCACACTATTATTTTTCTTCTCCAGTCAAATACTACATAATTTCACCTGAATTTTCATTACATTTATTTTTACTGACTGACACCAGAGATTATATGTGGTCCTATTTCTATTTGATTTATTGGCTAAATGTTCCATAATGTACAGTGATACCATACTTTGGGCACGTTCCTATCTCATACACCAAGTTTTCTAGCACATTATGACTCACGTTACTGCATTTTTCATTAAGCAGGAACAAATATGTAATTTCTCTCCAAAATGTGACCATAGAGATGGCATGCTGGGGTTCTGGGTGAAGTGGTGATTTCCAGATCAAATTTGCTTCATTCCCAAGTGCAGCACGAAAGGCTTATTGGCCACCCCCCAGCTAATACTGTGTGAGCTCTGGGATAAGGTAGGTACTTTCTGCATGACAGAAGGAAACCCACAACTGGGACATGTTTAAGAACTTGGTCTATGTATTATCTACATTCTAAGTCTGCTCCCTTTCTGTGAAACACTAACAGAAGAAAAATTTATAAAATCTTGTATTAGTCACTGTTACCAACAGATAAGACTATGTTTACTCAGGGCCACATCAGCCGAGTAAAGTCCTGTTTTCTGTGGCCAATTTTCCTGATCACAGCTACTCTCTAAGTCATAGCGTGAGTCATTTTTTAAGACCTGAATGACACAACAAGTTTAGGATTACAATGTACAAATCAAACAGGGTTTTCTTTGGAAGCTTCCACAGACAACATCAGTTTTCACCACTAAATATCTGTCTGCTTCTCTCGTACACTGAGTGGAAAACAGATTAAGCATTCTGCAAGAGGCATGAAGAAAAAAAGAAATGGCCATGCACTGACTATATATTCACAGATGTAAATATACTTATCTGAAGCAGATGTGAAAGCCACTAAGACAACTGAAGAAGAATCTTACCCATGCCAAATACTGCTATAAACAAGTGTAGGATATAATGCTAACGAGCAATGACTGCAGATTAGGGAAAACACTTGGAAGAAAATAAAACACAAGTCCCTTCTCTACTGTGTCCCTCAACTGCTAGCTAATGCCAACTTCAGGGTGGCCAATATTTCTGCCCCTATGAGCCCCATTCCAATAAAATCTTAATCTTGAGGCCAAGACAGATATCCCTCTGCTCAGCACTGTGCTGAAAGGAAGAGTGCCAATAAGAGACTACAGATGGGAGATGGCACCAGCTCTCTGGTAGTCCCACCTCATGCTGCATGCCGCAGGGTCCTGGGATGAGCTGGCAGTGCCTGTCTCCACAGATCCCACTGGCTTGCTTCCCCACTGTCACTCTTGTTAGGGATTTGGGTTCCTCGCAGCTTCCACAGCAGCATAGCCCAGTTGCCAGTACCTGTGGCATAATATGTGCCACTGGAACACCACCACCTTGGACATCATCTGCAGCATGCATGCCACAGTTTACTTACCCCTCTGCTAGATCATAGGATCAGGGCTCCTGAAATCTCCATCATCTTGTTTTTTTCCTTACTGATCTGTAGTGTGATTTTTTCAGCAGATCTTTTCCCTTCTCTATCTTCCCTTTCCCTGGCTCTGATTGCAAGCAATTTGGTGCAGACTGCCTTTCAGTATGATGTTGCATAGCATGGAGTGGACACAGTTCCCAGCTAAAGCTTTGAGCAATGCAAATACAAATAGCAAGCTGTTTTCTTGACAGCAGGTATACACTTTGCTCTTGATCTTCCATTGCATAACAATTCCCAAAAGTCAACCTTCTAAAGAAAGCCAATGAAGTTCACTGGCTCTTGCTTTAGGAGCTGGAGAAGAAAACACAGCTAGTTGATTCACTCAGGTGTGTTCCTTGGAGTATTCAGAGACTATTGAAGCAAACAGGCTTGTGTTAGTTTTAGGCATGCTTTCCACATGGCACGTTTCTTGGCCACTCCTGTGACTGGTAATTACTAAAGCATACATAAACAAATATGTGTATGCTTAAATACCTAACATTATGTTATGGCTCTTTGTACTAAGAAACAATAGCCCCACAGTATAGTTTATTACTGTAATAACGGAAAGATACAATTTGTAAAACATAAAATTATCTGCTATAAACTAAGGCTCTGATTGAAAGAAAAATAAACTAAACCATCATACTGTAATTGGCTTAGGTGCCTTACTTGCTGCCAGCTATGCAGTGCCTGCATACATTTCACATGGATTAGTACTTTCATTTGAATTGGTTAAAACAGTATGTGAATGTTAACGAATTATTTTTCTGTAAATATTATTTAGGGGTTTTTGTGTGCTCTTGTTCAACTATCTAAGAAAGTACATATGGAAAGTATTTCAATATTTCATGTTAGAATTAATTCTTAGTGTTCAGTTATAGCACATTTCTCATTATGTCTGTTTCATTAAAAGTAGCTTTAAAATATTTACTAAATATTTACAGTCCGTTTTCACACACATACAACACAGCTAATGACCGGAGTATGAGATGTGACATGTGAAATATCCTTTCAGGAATCATTTTCTACACAGTGTAAACACTAATTGTTTTGCTATAAAACCTCTTTCAGCTTGCTAAAGAGAACTTCTAAAAAGACATAATTTATGCTACCATTTTAGAACAAATTCTGGCCACTGCAGGTTCTAATTATTCATATTCACAGCAGTTGACTGATGTCTCTTTACTACAACAATAGCTGGTCTCTCCTCAGTTCAGGTGTTTTCTTGAGGATAAATGCCCAGAAAAAAATTGGTTTAAAACCATATGAATTGAGACTGAAGATGCAAGTGAAAAAACAAACCCCAACAACACCACCACAATCACAGCAAATTATTTTCCAAAAGCTGTATGAAAATCTGTACTTTGAAAAGGAAATTTCATGCTGTTTTGTAGAACACTTCTTGTAAGATCAAACTGTGAATCCCCAGCAGAACCTCAGCTGTTCCTGAAACAGATAAAATACACAAAGCAAAACAATACACTGTGTCTCATCCTTTCTGAAAGTCTTAGTCTATTCATCCCACGTTTTGGTATTGCCCACCACTACCAGCTTATTTTAATCAACTGCTTTATAGTTGTTCTGGTAATTGCTTGTTAGCCATTCCCACACCACTGGCTTATTCATTATTTCCAGCAAAACATTACAGACCTCATTTTATGAAAATGATTTGTACACAGCATAAAACATAATTTCTTTCTACAGTGAATGGAGTTTGATTGCAATTCAATTCCAATTCAAATACTGCATTCAAATTTTTCTTTTTAAATGCACTTCAGTATAAATTGTTTCTCCTTTTTGCTGTGCTCTTAAAAAAAACACTAAACTTAAAACTACTGGAATTGAAAAATAGTGAAAAACATATTTTGACCAAGGAAAAGTTGATGGAAAATAGGCAAAGAGTAATGTAGAAAGAAATTTCTTTTGTTTCATTTTCGATACACATTCTCAAATTGTTGTTTTTCCAGAACAAAACAAAATACTTTAGAATTGAGTAAATTTAGAGGTAGCAACAAATGGTATTTGGAATTAATTTCGTAACAACATTTAATAAGCTTTTTAAAACATTAATTTCTCAATACAGCTGTAAATTTCTAAAGATAAATCAATTTTCAATTCTAAAAGAAATAAGGGATTTATTAATTTCTGTATGGGTAAACATCCATTCTTGATACAAAATAAATGTATACTTATCTGTTCTAACTCAGAAATGTTAAAAGGAGAATGTTGCTTTCATGAAAACAAAAGATTAAACATTTTTAAAGGTTTTACGAAAAGAAAAATAACAACTTTCATTAAAGTTTATTTTTCGATTATTTAGAACTTTTCTAAAATGTATATTATTTGAAACATGTTCTTGACTTTGAACTTTAAAACAGAGTAGATCTTGTATTTTCAAAGAATTTTGATAGTTCAGGAAAGTAATTTCAGCCTCTACAACAAATTCTCTGTAATATCATCCATTTTAGCTGATGTTTATATTCAATCATGTTTGGAAATTTCTTCCTGAAATCATTTAACTTGTATATAAAGAAAATTGAGAAAATTGGTTTGGGTCACTTCAGAGGTTTGCAGAGCTTCTTTGAACTCTGTGCTTTGGGAGACAAGGCACTTTGATTCCCAGAGCTGCAGGTGGAGGGAGAGAAAAACAAAAATAGTCATATCATTTTTTAAACAAGTCCCTGAAAAAAATCTGAGGCTCAAGCAGAGCCACAGTAACTGTGTGGCACTCCCATGTTTTGAATTCATTCAGTGTGATAGCATGAGCAGTGTAATCTCCCATGGCAATCCCTACTGACAGCACCACATAGGTAGGCAGATAAACACTCCTGAAAGAACCATTACACATACTCCCCCAGAATACTGGGAGAATAGGAGATGAAAGGCTGAGCTTGTGTTGAGCACTGTTTATTAGGAGAATTATAAAACTGCACAATTGAGCACAGAGGCAAATGTCAGGGGACTGCAGAAATCTCCCATGTTCATCCTGAATGTGAAGCTGCACTTTCACCTGGCCAGAGGACCTGGTGCCCCCCAGTCCCTCTTTGAGAAAAGAGCAATTAACCCAAACCTAGCTGGAGTGTGGAGATCCAGATATCTTCACGGGGAGAGAGCAACCAGGACATCACTGCTCTTTCTTCAGAAGTAAAGCCTTTTGCATGTAAAGTGAGAGCCCTAATGTCCCTGGAACCTAAGGGTTTTCTGTACCAAGCTTGTTACAGCTGCATAAATATTAGGTTAAGAGAGATAGGGGGAGAAAAGGAGAGAGAGGGGGAGGGAGAGAAAAGAAAGGAAAAAGAAAGAACAAGAAAGGTTTGAGAAAGAAAGGTTTAAGAAAACCATAAATATTACAGACCAGAGAAGAGGGAGGTAGTGTATTGTACATATGAACCTTGTCATGTGCTGTGATTTTTCACATTTGAAAAAAAATAATTTTGACCTGTGTATTAGAATTTCACAGTTAAAGGTTATGGGGTTTGCCATTAACTGCAGCATCTTTTTCTGATAAATCATTGACTTCAGAAGTTGTTGAGGCATTTCTTTGATTTAAACTAAAACATGAGCATAACTTAAGTTCTTGCAAAGTATGCATGGTCTCCTGCAAACATTCACATGCTCCTGGCCTTCTACTTGAAGGCACGAGTGGTACAACCCCCCCAGTTGCTCCAGGAGAAATCAGAGGTCTCCCTTCTACTCCCAGGCAGTTGCCCCTCACCAGCCCCCCAGGTGCTATTTCTAACTTCTCAGGAATAGGAAGCGCATGTGGAATTGCTGGTGTCAGTTTTGAAGCAAGGAAAACAGATTTTATTGAAGCTATGGGATTTCACATATTCTCTGTAGGATGTGTGTCCTACCCTCTGCAGCACTGTGAGTCCAGAAGGGTAATTACATGCTTTTTTCTGATACGAATTATTTTAGTTTGTACAGCAGTGTATGTATTTTCTTTTTGTTATTCCAGATCGGTGTATGATGCCAAGTCCTCGACATGCACTGTTTGAGTTATAAACCCACTTAGTTAAATTACTCTCCCATTGCACTCTCTCCCAGTTAAACCACCATAAGAGCTGGTTCTGGAGTGGGACTATAATCATCCTTGAGGTCCAGAAAAGCAGGAGCTGGAGGGTACTGGCTGGGAGAACTGGGAATTAGGCTCCAGGTGTGTGTTTTCCCCCATGGAGACTGGGTAGGTCGGTGATTATTTTTTAGTGTGCTGAACTTCAGTATTTGTAGGGCTTGGCTCCACACCAAGCGTCCTCCGCACCCGAGGACGGGCTGACTGCGTACCCAGCTCCTCTGCACACCCTGACCCGCGCAGCTTCAGCACAAGCCCGCGCGGACAAGACTCTGCTGGGTGTGGGGGGTCTTCAGCAACGAAGTTTCTTGATGCTTCCCGAAAGCATTCATGGGCGCTGACTTCCTGCCTGCGCTCTGTGAATGGAAAGTATCGAAAAGGAAAGCAGAATTCGCGTTTTTCGGGGGTGGGAATGTTATTTCCCAGGAACGGAGAAAAAAGAACCTAAAAACCCCGACCAACCAACCAACCAAAAACCAACAACCCCCTAAAGGGTTATTTCCCAGCGCCGAGCCCCAGGAATGAGTCAGGCTCCTCAGTGCTGCCGCAGCCGGCTGCGCCCGCGCCCGTGCAGCTCCGAACACAGCG